>PVJI01000891.1:0-216050 GCA_004026765.1 Micronycteris hirsuta
CCAGCCCAGCTCAGCCCAGAGCACCGGCAGCTCTCTGCCTGGCCCGCAAGCAAGCCACCCTCCCAGCAGAGGAGAAAGCACACAGGGGCCGGTGGCCCACTGGCCTGGCCTCCAAGTCAACAGGCCTGCAGGTCTGGGCCAGCGGAGCTCAGTGTACCTCCACAGAGAGAGGGTACACGAAGTGGAGACTAGACACTCAGCTTCTAGCGGAGCGACTCGCAGTACCCCCAGCTCCACCTCCCTACACACACACAAACACACAGAACAGGAAGGAAAAATCTGCATTTCCCCCAGGCTCCAGACCCAGAGGCAAATCCCATTGTCTCAAATCCCCGCCCCCTCTCCTCCCAGAGGGGAGAGGTCACTTTATCTCTTATTCCACAGAGTCCAAGTCCAGGCCGCGGCTCTGAACATAACCCCCAGGCTTCTACCAAGTCCTGGGACCAGGGAAAGGCAGTGACCCCAGACCCTGATGGCAGCAGCGCAAGCAGCCCTGCCACCCCCATCCCAGACCCACACATCCCTCCTGGGCCTGGCCCTCCTCCCACCCAGTATCAATCACTGGCTCTCTGCTTTGCCCCCTCACGAGGGAAACCTCACTCCCTTCCAGCCGGAGGCAGCAAAACTGCTTTTCTTGGAAGACTGTTGGCCGGGGAAGCACGCTGCAGCCGGCCGAGGTGGACATCTAGCAGAGGCCGCAGTGTCTGAGGCACCGGCGCCTGATCCCTGCACCTTCCTGCCATTCCTTCCACAGGTCGCCCTGTGCCGTGGGCTCCGTGGGTCACGGAGCTGGAGCTGGGCCGAGGCTGAGCCAGAGGTTTGACTCCAAATTTTTCAAACTGTGACACAAAACCCTAATGTTATCACGAAAAAAGAGTGGTAAATTTGATTAAACATTGAAATTTATCTATGCCCCCCAGAGTTGAAAAACCTGCACCACGTGCAGTGACGTGTACAGCAGAGCCCACTTTATCCAGACTCACAAAAACCAGCGGGAAAAACTCGGCAAAACAGGAAAGCGAACAACAGACGGGAGCAGTTTGCCTGTTTTTCTGCCTGTACTGCTTCAGCCAGATAACGTATCTCAGAATAAAAAATGCATGTCCTTCTGCTGCTAGGACTTACTCTGTAAACTTACTTGCAAAGGTGCCCCCCAAGAAATATATATATATAAAGTCGTCACAGCATTTTAAGAACAAAAAACTGGAAATGATGAAAAGGACCATCAGTGAGACTCATTCCATAAAATGACACTGTGCTCCCACAAGGACGGCCCACAGCTGTGAGAAAGGGTGGAGCAGATCTGTTCGTAGGGACAAGGAGAACTTGCCAGGCCAGCTTATCGATGTTGGAAGGAGGAAAAAAGCAAAGTACAAAAGGGTGTAATCCTCTTTGAGTTTAAAAAGAAGATACCGCTTCATATATAGGTATATGCGTAATTTTTCCCAAAAGAATACATGAGCAGCTGTAACAATAGTTATCCACAAGGAGAGGGGAGGGAAGGAGGTTCAGAGCTTTTTTAATTTTTCCCCTTTCTGTAACTCGGGTTTTCTAACCTTAAAAGTGTTTTGTTTTTAATAATATACACAGGACCTTTCTGGGTGGGAAGATGAAGGCCTGTTATTTTTCTTTTTCATAGCTCCCTACGTTTAAAGAAGAATAACCTATTAAAGACTGTGAATGGATCATCAGGTGAGATTTTGATGGCAGAGCTGGCACCTCGCAGCACCTGCCTGTGGGTTGTTGCCTTCGACAGGCTCTCAGGCCAGCAGCTTCCAGCACGCTCCCCCGGCTCCTGTTCACCTCCCCACCCCACCCCCTCACCCCCCCACCGCCCCCACCCCGGCCCCAGGCAGCACAACCATTGCCTTGCGCCAACCCTGCCTGAGCAGGACCAAGAAGCCAAGAAAGAACCTTCCAAAACGGCTCTGCCCACCTGCAGGCGCCCAACAGAGACCCCGCTGCTCCCACAAATAGAGACGCGTGCAGCTTCCCTGGCTGCCCAGCCGGCCGCCCTCCGTGCCTGGCGCCAGGGGTCTGACCGCGAAGATGAGTCCCCGTCACAACACCACACACGGGCAGGGGCAAGGCCGGGCCAGGACACAACGTTCCAGGAGAGCCGGAGACATCACTGTCGTGGGCTCCCTTTGCTCCTCTTCGGTAAAAAGGGTAAAACCCACGCCTGACATCCCAGTTCTATTGGAGGACACTCACCAGCCACTCTGGCCCTTTTTTCACTCCAGTGCCACACTTGGACTATGACCCCCGAATTGTTTTTTCTGGACATCAGGGGTATTAGCTGACTGTCCACGGTCCCCTTGCATCAGCCACTGTGGAGCGCCAGGCTGCCCGGCTCTGCAGCCCCCGGGCTGCTGGCCTGGCCTGCAGGCAGCACTTGATGGACTTCCATGGTCCGATCTGCACTCCTGCCTCAGACATGAGCCCCAAGGAATCTGTCGTGATTATTTAGACTCCCCGTCTTGTCAGCTTCTGTGGCTGGGAAAACTTTCTTTCTACACTCAAGTTTTACTAACTCTAAAAGACTGCGCTGCTGTCCCTCAGCTCCCCATCTAGGCACCGTCGCTGACTCCTGCCAGTGGCGGACACCAGCCCATGGCCCTGAGCTTCAGCAGCAGGAAGCAGGCCTGAGAAGTTCACAGTGTGGAGAGAGGGACAGGACGCAGAGCAGGCATGAGATGGCGGGGACTTAAGGTGGGCCTATCACAGGACAACGCTCAAAAAGGACCCGCAGCCCCACCCCAGAGGAGCTGTTTGGGGTGATGAAGATCAATCCCTACAAGCCACCTTGCTCTGGAAGCTTCTGCCTCATGTCAGGGCTCAGGAGCCCAGGACCAGTGCCCTTCACTGTCACAGAGGCAGGACAAGGACATGAGGAAAATGGGCCATTTCCAGCTAAGCCAACCTCTGCCTGAAGCTTGGGCCCTTTGCACACACACACTGCACCTGAGGACAAAACGAGGCATCCTGCAGGAAGACAGATATTCCGGAGGCTTTGTGTGGGATCTGGGAAGGGGATCTGGGAAGGGGATCTGGGAAGGGCTGGCAGAGACCACTGCAGAGCTAGAAAGGACTGGCATGAGGGCACAGGAGGTTTGGGAGGGGGACAGGGCACAGAGGCTTGCTGTCCGCACACAGTGGCTGGCCTCTGGCCCTTCTCTGGGAATTGGGCTTGCCAGAAGAAACTTGGATCCCAGCCATAGCTCCTGACTTACGGTCAGACATGGCCCCCGTGCAAGTGAGGACCAGCTCTCTCTGCTCACCCCACAGCCATTCGGGTTTGCCTGAGACTGAGGGCTTTCCCAGACATTTCCCAGGGCAGAAATCAGCTAAGTCCAAAGCACACCTGAACAAACGTCATGGAGAAGCCAGACACAGAAGACTCAGAGCCACTTCTCAGGGGTACAACTCTGTCACTTTTCCTCTGCAGCTCTTACAATGGGCCAGGATTGACTGAATCATGGGGCCCAAGTCAAGTGGCTCACAGGGCATGACCTCAGGCAACTCCTTCATGCTCTGCACAAACCAAGTCCTCTGCACGAACTCGGGGAGGGCTGCCTCACTCCAAGATGAAGGACATGACACCCAACAAAGCTCGCGGGCTCTGCATGGCTTTGGAGCCTCTGCCGCTCTGGCCCCAGCGCCCAGTCCTGACCTTAGAGGAAGGAACTGACCCATCAATGCCCTCCCTCCAGGGCTCAGGTTTCCAGATACTCCCTGGGGGGTGGGAAGTTGCCTTAACATAAAAAGGGCAGAGTTCTAGGAAGATGAACACAAAGGCAAGTTGGTGGGGACAGTGTTTCTGGGCAACTGGAGGCTTTTCTGTGCCCTTGGAAACCCCACCCCAAGGGGTCAGGCACCTATCTAGACACAGCCCAAAGGAAGGAGCTGAGTAAACTGCTTCCCCAGGCAGTAGCACCGAGCTTCGGCAAAGTGAACCACGATGACCTGCACCACCACGCAAGGCCACTTAGGACCAGGACATGGCTCCCGCCACCAGGAAGAAGGTTCTGACACAGGGCACCGAGCCAGACACGCACCTCTGCCACCAGCTCCAGTGCAGGGATAGGCCTGAGGGCACCAACAAAGGCAAACGTGGGCTGCACAGCTGAGCGGCCATGCTCCTGTGTGAGTTACTGTGAAGACCACCGAGGGCCCTAATAGGTTCCACATCCAGTCAGGTGTTACACAAAAAAGCGTCCCTGTGGAGACTGGGCCACTGCCTTCAGTTCCACTTTACTGGAGCAAGCCACGCCATTTGGCTTAGTGTATAAATACACAAGGAAGAATGAGATGAAATATGGAAATATTAGTCAAGACAAATAAAATTTACAAAGTCATGAGGATCTCACTCCTCAAAACTTTTTTCTACTTTGGCTCAGTTTAATTGTCTTTCTTTTTCTCACTTACTTTAAGAAAACTAGCTACTGAGGCTTTTGAGAGGAAACACTATTCCAGGTGCACAATGGAAAAAGAAAAAGAATTCCATGACAAACCAGCAAACCAGTTTCGACGGTCACGAGGAGGGGAAATATATGTGGAAATTATGGAAGCCCAGCTGCGTTCACCAACCATCCATCGGGCTTCTCTAGGACCTGATGACACCAAACACCAGTCAGGCCAGCAAGACCCCAAAAGGCGGAACAGGGGGAGACTTTGATAAACATTGCGTCTTCCTTCCACTGACAGTCTCCTAACCCGAGAAGAGCCAAACCTTCATGGCAGTTCTCTCTCAGGGGCTATAATGGGATCTCTCACAGGACCTTTTCTCACGGGATCCATAACGGGATCTCTCAGTGGATCTACAACAAGATCTCTGTCAGCCTTTCCTGCTGAGGAGCTCACCACTGACAGTACACGGTCATCCAGACCTTGCCCAAAGGTCCCGTCTCACCTACCCCAGCCACGTGCAGAGCCCCAGCCACACCGCGCGTTTCTCTCTTTCTCACAGTCACGCTGTCAAACAGTTCCCACTCCCCAACAGGGAGGCACAGAGCGGGCTGGGACACCCTCCAGAGTAAATTACTCTCCAAATCAGAATCACTGATGACTCTCCTCCGGGTAGGAGACTGTTGAGACCAGTCTGCCTGGTAGCACGTGAGGGGCTGACATCCAAATTCAAGGATGGGGAAGGGATTCTAACTATTATAATAACTGAACTGAAAGCACACCTAACCTACACTAAACACTGGGGTGTGCCGGCCTGGAGGTCGGCACCGGCTGTTCCTCGTTTCATCCTCACAGCCTCCCTGGGAGGCTGGGGCTGTTCCCCCCGATTCATAGGTGAGAAAAGTGAGGCCCAAAGAGGCAAGGGACATCCACAAGGTCTCAGAGCTGATATGTGATGAAGCTAGATGCAAATCTAGCTCTGTCTTAATCACTAAGTGCCTTCTGGTTAAAAAATATACATCCACACCTCTGAGACGTGCTTCCGTGAGGGGATCACGAAACACTAGATATGAGCGGCGTGACTTGCTGAATGTGGAGGTCAGTCCGCTGCAGCAGCACTGGACACTCTGGCCGTGTTTCGTCCACGTCAAGGCCCACATGCTGAGAACTTGACCTGTGACCTCGCCACATCACCAAGGAGTCTCCCAAGACAACCGGCACCCTCTTGGTGCTTTGCAGGGGGCCCCTGACGCGAGGTCCAAACCTCAAACACAGCAGCTGTGGAACGATGATCTCGGCCACCATGAGTCAGGAACAGGGCGTCTCCGTTTCATTTCACACCGAAACAACGGCTGGGGGCTCAGGGAAATTAAAACCCTCGCAGCCTACCACTGACGGCAACAGGAAAGCAGCAGCCCCACAACACACCCAGGCCTCGAGCGCAGCCCGGAACTCCTGTTGCAGAGCAAACCACAGGACCAAACAGGGAAACTGCATCCTGACCTGAATTCACTTGAATTTCAACACCCATTTCCACGCATCATCTCCCCCTCAAGGGGTCAGGGTGAGCGTCCTGGGCAGGGTGCACAGGCAGCTGAGGCTGGTCCGGGCTTTTTAAAAAATTTTTATTCACTTTACTGGGTGGCATTGGGGCCGGGCCTCTCGCTACTCTAAAATCCCACCTTTCTGTCACTTCGCCACACTCCCTCCGAACACGCCTATCCCCGAAAGTCTGTGCACTTGGGCAGCCCTTTGAGCACAGGAAGGCAGGGGCCACCACAAGAAGGCCACGAAGGGGCTGCACACGGTGGCTCTTTCTAGGGCTGGGAAGCGGTGGAGGGGACCCATCCACGCTTACTCACCAGATACCTGCTACATGCCAGGCACGGGGCTAACGTAGCGGCTGCAGCTGAGTGGAACCTGACCTTACACAGCCCACGAGCGGGTGGGGCAGATGGGCCAGAGAACAGACACTGACAGTCCAGTGTGATCAGAGCTGTGACGTGAGATGTGCAGAACCCTCCGGGAGGACAGGAGGTCACCAGACCCAGCAGAGACAGAGAATCATGGCAGAATCAAGGAGGGTTTCTTGGAGGAACTTCCAAGCTGAGACTTGAAAGGTTAGAAGTTACTTTGGCAAAGCGGGAGACAGAGTGGCTGAAAGAAGGACCAATATGTCTAAACTCTAAAGATATAAAAGAAGTGCCCTGGACAGTGTGGCTCAGTGGGTTGAGAGTCCTCCTGTAAACCAAAAAGTCTTGGGTTCAATTCCCAGTCAGGGCACATGCCTAGGTTGTGGGTTCAATCCCCAGTTGGGTTGCATGCAAGAGACAACTGATTGATGTTTCTCTTTCACATAAATGTTTCTCTCCCGCTATTTCTCCCTCCCTTTCCCCTCTCTAAAATCAATAAGCATGTCCTCGGGTTAGGATTTAAAAAAAAACAGAACTGAAAGAAGCTGGCAGGCAGCATGCGCTCCATCCCAAGCCCTGACAGGCACAGAGCAGGGAGCTGGCAGAGCAGGGAGCTGGCAGGGCAGGGAGCTGGCTCAGGGATTCTGCAGGGGGAGCCGCTGAGAGCCTGCCTTCTCTGAGCACAGCCTCCCTGGAAGCTCCCCGTGGGAGCCCCAAGGTGTCTCAGGCCAGCCTGTCTGTCTGTGTATCTCATAAGGGGTCACCACGATGAGACTAGCAGACCTGGTTATTTTGAGGTTGGGGATGAGATAGAGGTGACATCAGCCTTATCAAATTTGGCCAAGGCAAGCTCATGGAGACAGAATGCAGGAGGTTACCGGGGCTGGGGGAGGGAGGCGTGGAGAACTACTCTTCAGGGGGTGCAGAGCTTCTGTTTGGGATAATGGTGACGGCTGTGCAACCTTGCCAGTGCATTTAATAGCCATGGCTTGTTTATGCAAAAAATGGTTAAAATGAGAATTTACCACCATTTTTTTTTGTAATTGGCCAAAGCAGGGGATCATCTAAACTGCCAGTCCTTCCTAGCCTCAGAAAATAAGCAACAGTTCAGACATTGATCAAATACGCAAAGGTCTCAGTCCCCAATCTGGCACGTGGCGGATGCCTGATACTTAATAGTCCCATTCTTATGACTGTTATGGGGTTCACATGGCTTTTCTTGTGATCACTCAACTTGTGAACGAGTATATTTGGTGCTAGTGTTCCTGGGTACTCCTAGAGTGTTTCTATCACAATTAAGTATTAATTAACTTAACGATCACTGGAGAATCCCCACTAAAACTTCACACCACAGGTTTTCAAATTCAAGCTCAGCTTCCCTTCGCATTGCTTGCTCCCATCTCTCACAATGAGCTGTTTACCATTTCAATTATTTTAGTTCCCACCACCATGATCACTGTACTTAAAATTCAATCAGGCTTCTAATTTTAAGCATCTTTTTTGTGTATAGCGCCAGCAATTGACAAGCGTCCCGAATTTAACATCTGTTCCCAGCAGTAAATGGTTTTAACGCCGAGAACGCAAAGCACACGAGGCAATTACAAGCAGCTCCCACACGGTGATTCACGGCTGCGCGTCAGCAACGTCCGCGGTGACAGCGACGGCCCCACAGCTGGGCCTGCGGCCAGCAGCGCTGCGCAGCCGAGCCTGAGCAAACAACCGGGCACCACGCGCCACCAGAATGCTTCCTGACTAACACAACACAACCTACTGTGCGTGGCAATGCTGCTGGACTTTTTAATAGGCGCTCTGAGTTTCCCCAGAACTAGGAGGAAAAATGGGGGCTCTCAGGAAACGTCATGGGAGCCCAGACAGCCCTCTCTGGAGTCTCGTGGATATTCACGGCCAAGAAACTGCGGTATGTGGCCCCTTGCCCTGCCTTAGCCACCAGTGTCCCCTGAGACAGTGCTGACCTCTGTGCCAGGGCTCTGCTGTCCTGAGATGGTGGGGCAGGGGGAGCCCAGTGGGAAGTTGTCCAGCTGGGTTCACGGGCTCAGATATGAGCTTATGGAAAGAGGGGATGCGATTAGAGCCAACGGCGTTTTTCATTCCAACGTGGGACATGACATCCCCCAGCTGAGGCAACAGTGGAATCATTAAGTGCATAGAGAGAAAGCAGCAATTTCCTTGGGTTCGGTCAGACGCTAATTGTACTTAAATTGATACACTGTGAAGGGAAGTTAAGTATAAAATGCCACAAATACCCTATACCATTAAGGATGTCTGAAATTTTCAATTAGGAAATTAAATATTTGTAGTCCTTTAGGACAGAGCTCTCTTCACATGCCAGCCTTCCACCAGACCTGGGAGAACTGCGGCTCCATTGAGGGGTCAAAGAGATGGTGATGGAAGGAACCTGCATGGGGGGGGCGGGGGGGGAGGGGGGGGAGCACGCAGCAGAGCACACCGGTGTCAAATGACTGAATGTAATCTTGTGTACCTGAAACTTGTATTGTGTTACCAACCAACATTATCCCAATAAATTAATGTTTTTAACTAAGTAAATACATAAATCACTCTTCCATGAGCTGCTCACTCTTTCAAGCAGCCTCTGTTCAAAAGCCTTTCCACCTCCTCTGAAACCTGGCTTTCTGGGAAGGCTGCCACCACCTCCGGCGGGGGGTGGGGGGGCAAGTGGAGTTGCTGCCTCCCTCCTGTCACATCGATGCCACTTGCACACCTCCATTGGCCTCATTATGCCACCCAGTGACTGGCAACCATCCATCTAAGGCTCAGGCACCTCCCCCTCCCCACCCCTCCCCTGTCTGTAGATAAGCAATGTCCACGTGGATGACCCAACCTGCACCTCGACCTCTACGTCCGAGTCCACCTCAATCCAGTGTCCTTCTCTTCCACGCCACCTCAGCCACCCAGAGTCACGCCCTGGACCTAGTCACCTACCAATCGCTCTCCCTTGTCAATGTCATGAACTCAAACACCACGGTCCACCCACCTCCTCCTGATTCTGACCTGTCTGTCAGCCACGGCCTCCCTGGACATTCTCTGATGGGTCCTGCATCCCTTCCTCTTCTTCCCGGTCCATCAGTGCAGCGTGGTGCATGAGCAGACAGACCAATTGAAAAGATTTGCTTCTTCCTATCTAAATTTGAATGCTTTTTATTGTTTCATTAGTGTAATGCTGGCTTTGACTTGGAATGTATGTGTGCATAATTTTCTTAATCACCTTAAGAAAGTGTATCGGTCTATACAAAGGCGGCCAGGAAAGGGTTCTTATTACATTTGAGTACAAATCTAAAAGGAAAGGCCCGGCTGGTGTAGGTCAGTGGATTGAGCGCGGGCTGGGAACCAGAGGGTCCCGGTTCGATTCCCAGTCAGGGCACATGCCTGGGTTGCGGGCCAGGTCCCCAGTGAGGGCCATGTGAGAGGCAACCATACATTGCTCTTTCTCTCTCCCTTCTCCTCTCTCTGAAAATAAATAAATAAAATCTTTATTTAAAAAAAAATCTAAAAGGAAGGAAGCGAGGAGCCACATGGCTTTCGTTATCTCTGAAAATAAATAAATAAAATCTTTATTTAAAAAAAAATCTAAAAGGAAGGCAGCGAGGAGCCACATGGCTTTCGGGAAGAACATTCAGGAGGACCGCAGAGGGCCTCCAACGCCAGGGGCGGGCTGCTACTCTGATGGGAGAGTTTTTTGTGTTTTTTTTTTTAAGATTTTATTTTTAGAGAGAGGAGAAGGGAGGGAGAAAGAGAGGGAGAAAGCAATGTATGGTTGCCTCTCACATGGCCCTCACTGGGGACCTGGCCTGCAACCCAGGCATGTGCCCCGACTGGGAATCGAACCGGGACCCTTTGGTTCCCAGCCCGTGCTCAATCCACTGAGCTACACCAGCCAGGCCTTTGATGGGAGGGTTTTGAGCAGAGAAGTAACAAGACCCACCTTGTACGTTGAAAGGTGAACTCCGGCCGCAGGGCTCAGCAGAGGCTGTCGGGCGGGGAGAGGCAGAGGTGGGTACCGGGGAGGAAGCCGTGACAGGAGTTCAAAGAAGAGGTGGATGGGGAGGAAGAAGGAGAGAAAAGTGTCAGATCCATTGTGAAGGTTGCATTTGGAAGGTAGAGCCAATTAGACAGAGAAAGACAGACAGATGATAGACAGGCAGACTGATAACTGCTGGCTAGGTCAGAGCCAGAGAGCTGACCGCGGACAGATCGCTAGGAGGTACGTACCTATACACATCTGAAGCACACCCACAAGTTACTGCGGAGTGAGAAGCATATCACAGAGCAGAGCTATGATCCCACTCACACTAACAAAAGCGCATATTATACGTGCAAACAGAGATATTTGGAATGATACACACTCAACTGCTAACAGCAATTACCTCTGACGAATGGGAGCACAGAGCTGTCGTCTCTTATTTGCACGTATTTTTGGTTTGGGCAATGAGCACATACACTCAGTGTTCGTGCTGAACGGGACTGGTCATCTGGTAGTGAGCACCCCTCCCCCAGAGGGGTGAACCCTGGGCTGGATGACCTCTTCATGAGTAAGTCGCCAAAGGGTGTCAGGCATCAGGTGGCACATGGGACCCAAAGATTCGCTCCAGCGTTGGGCTTCCATCCCAAGACAAACAATCTTTCAGGATGTCCTCGCCTCTCTGAGCTTCGGTCTCCTTCCCTGGAAAGTCAGGGGCGACGACCCTACTCCCCTGGCATGAGGGCAGGGTGAGAGGGGCACTTATGGACAGCGTCCAGCATAGCACCTGGCATGCAGGGATACTCAGTAATCAATTCCCTTCCCCTCCCCAACAAGGATCACAGGGAAGTGCGGGTCCAGGGGGGAGGTGGGGAAGGGGGCAGGCTGCTTCCAGAGGTGCAAAATACCCTCCTGTTCCAGGTCCCAAGAAGGCAAAGTTTTGCTGGGCTAAAGGGGATTCCAGCACCTCTCCCCCAAAAAGGGTGAGGGTCTCTCCCAGACCCACAAAGAGTAATGTAGAAATCCCCACCACCACCCGCCACCCCGACTCTCCTAGCAGCCACATACAGCTAGACTCGCCGAAATTCCAGATCAAGGTCAGAATTTCCTGCCAATGTATGATTTTCCTCTCTTGGCTTGAGAGGAGGCCATAGGCAAAGGGAAAGAAAAGCTGAATGTTATTTATCTAAAATCACTACTACTTTCTGAGAAGCTATAAAATGTGTATGCTCTTGCCAAATGGATGTCGAAAGAGCCTTGATCTACATTTTGGCCGGAAATGAGCCGTTTCCTTCCTAATGCAGATATATGGTTTTCGTGCCTCAAATCTGTCCAGTCAGATGCACAGAACATTCTTAATTATTTTGAAATGATTAAAAATGGAGCCATAAATCTCTGCTTTGACACTACATGGTGATTTGACCCTCAGACATCCCGTAATGGGTTATTAACAGTGCTTCCCAAATCTATTGAAATTTTTTTCCAAAGCTATTCACTAATTAATAGCTGTTCACACAATGATCATTTCTGAATAAGTGTGGAACTATGCCACATTACTTTGTGATGAGAACATAATCGTGTCCATTAAAATTATTTGTATAGTTTTTAACCTTCTGCCAGAAATAAATGAGGCCAGTCTGAGGGTAACACAAAGTTTGTGGCAATACCTAAAGGTTATCTCCTCCGTGACACTTACTTCCCTAAACTCATTTTGTAGCCTGGAGACTTAGAGTCCGTCCTTCAGCTCTCTCCGAGCCCCCGGAAGCAAATGGCGCTGTGGCAGTGCCTGGAAGGAGGGCCCACATGACCTTTCCGGCTTTACACCTCTGCACCCTGCTCCTCCACAGCCTCTGGTCAGCTCCTGCATGGCCCCCTTGCCAACCTCACCCCTCCGGCCCACCTCCCTGGCCGAGCCCCTAACGTTCAGTGTATGGGAACCACTAGCCTGCCCAAACTCTGGTTTCTTGGGCCCTGGCGCCACTTCCTTTGACTGGATGGGACCTGCTGGAAGACAAGTGCTCATGTCACTCATCCCTGCATTCAACAGAGCCCATGACACTGAACTTGCCTTGTCAAAAAAGCCATCAGCAAGTGGAGGAGGGTGTAGAGAGCTGGCTTAGTTCACACTTGCATTTGACTGAGTGGGAGGTGAGGGGCCTTGCTTTTTCGCACCTACAGACACCCCTCGTTGCTGGGAGTATGCGAGGGTGTGCTGGGGTCGGAGGGCAGGGGGAGGCAGGCCTTACTGCCTTCCCGATGAGTCACCGCCCCCACCCCGGGTTCTGGGAGCCTCTGCTTCAGAGCTGGGTAAATAGAAAGACCCCAAATCCATGGGACAAAGGTATTAGTTGTGTGTTCAAAAGTCTAATTTAACTGGGCGTCCTGCATTTTATTGGGGAACTCTGGATGGAGATGGGATAGAGGCAGTGCCCACCCACAGGGCACCTCCCTAATAAGCCCAGATGGTCTCCCCCTTCCTAAGGCATAGTCTGCTGCACAGTCACCCCCAACCTTAGCAACGGCAGGTCAGGGGCTCTGGGCTGGAGCTCTTGTACTGTAGGGCCAGAAATGAAACCTGACCTAAAGGTCTTTGTCATCAAAATAACTGTCATCTTGCCTCAGCCCCTGCCACTGTGCCCCGCTCCTCCATCCAGGTGACTTGTCTCCTGCCGAGTGTACCCCTTCCCCACCATCCGGGCAACAGCCTTCTCTCCCCACCTTCACGCTCCTGCCAGCATCTCTAGCTGTGGCCACAGAGATCCCACCACCTGAGGTTGCAGGCATGGGAGCACACAAGGGGACGGCCCCTGATGCTGGCTGCCACGCACTGCAGCAAAGAACTCCCTCTGTACGGTGGGAGGAGCTGGTGGTGGGTGGGGAGGCTGGGAGAAGCAGTAGCAAAAGCTCACAGTTGCAGTCAGGCTTGGGACCTGTCTCCTCCTCCTCCCCAGCCCCCAGAAGGTCTCCCTAGCCGAGGAGGCAACGTCCCACCAGTTCCCCAGATTCATCCTCATTGGCCGACAACAACGCACTGCACCCCTGCTACGTGCCGGGCACCGTTCCAGGCGCTTGGGAGACATTAGAGAGAAACAGAGCAGAAACCCCTGCCGTGGAGCACAGGCTCACAGAGCAACCCACGAACGCCAGACTCAGCAACAAAACATCCAGCCTCGCATCGAAACGGGAGCCAAACCTTCACAGCCTGTGTGAAAAATAGGTAACACTGACCTGATGGACATCGGATTATTCCCAGGAAAACGGAGAGGAACCAATGGTTCAAATATGGTCGAACAAGAACATTCATAAATGCATTCAAGGCTGTTTTTGGGGAAAACCAAATTTAAAATAGTCAAGTTTCTGGCAAGTGGAAAAAAACAAAATAAAATGTAGATGATAAAAAAGGAAGCAGATACAGGGAAGAATTAAAAATTATAAGGCACTTAGCTATTCTTTTTGGCTAATGAATTCGAAAATCTCAATGACATGGATGATTTTCTGGGGGGGGTGGGAAACATAAATTATCAAAATCAACCCTTTAAGAATTTTTCAAGACCAATAATCAAGAAAAAAGGTGAAAAGTTACCAACTCTTGACTTCCATAAAAGGCCCCTGAGCCCACGCACTGAATTTGACTTCCAAGAAACTGCCAGTTTTTGTCACGTGAACTGTCCCAACCACATGGAGAAAAGCCGATCGGCAATCTCATTTATTTCATGAAACTGTCATAACTCTGACACCGGAATCTAACAGAAATAGTAAACAAAAAAATATGGATTTTTCTCATATGAAAATAGGTTTAAGAATGCTAAATAAAATACCAGAAAATAAAATGCAACAAAACACTAAGAGACTAGCACATAACACTGAGTAGGGTCCGGCCCAGAATTGCAGAAGTGACCTCGTTGGGAAACGCGTCCCATCATCTCTCGCTCAGGGCATCCGTTTTCCAGTGACGGACGGACGCCTCGGCTCTTGTCCCGTTCAGCATCGTTCCACACGAAAATGCTAAAGCCTGGGAATAGAGTGATGCTTGCTGAACATAATAAAGTGTATAATCTGTAAACAATCTATCTTCTGAGGATACTGGTTATATCGGATGGTGTATTTAATTACATGACGCTATCAATGGGGAGAAAATACATTCGGGGGACGGAGCGGGGGACAAAAGTAGGTTAAATTACCAGCCATCATTACCTAAGAGATAAATCATAAGTAAGGACACAAAGTAATAAAAAGAAGACAAATGAGACAAATAAGTAGTACGATAATAAATAAATAAATAATAAAAGAACAAACTCTGTTTCGTGTATTCACAACTATAAACGTACTTTTGCCCACCCCTTGGTTATTCTTAGGTGCCTTCTCTCATGTTGCTGATATAATCTCTTTCAATCAATGTGTAAGGTGAGTATTAAGTCATTCTTTCCCCTCCGCTTTCCACCAAGCTATCATTAAGTTGGTGCTTCTTAGAACTGATATGTTAAATTTGAAGAAATAAGATATCTGAAATGAACAGCTCACATCATACCTACCAGTGCAACACTTGAGTTTTGACACTGAAATCAGGAATGAGACAGGGATGTTCATTATCACCATTATCATCTAAGACTTTCCAGAAAGGTCTAATCAATACAATAAGGAATGGCATTTAAAAACATAGCAAAAATATGACTCTACTCTCATTTTCATTCTCTCATAGACTGTATTCCTACAAAATTCAAGACAATCTAAAAAAACCATCAGAACTAATAAGAAAAGAGTTCAGTAGTACCACGTTTATTCATAAATATGCAAAACTCACTAGCCTGGGTGTGGTGAAAAGACACACTCATTTGCTGTTCATAAGAATTTAAGTTGGTACAACTCTTTTGGAAACAATTTGGTAATATGTGTCAGAAATCTTAAAATATTCATTCAATAAATAAAAGTTAATACTCCTTCTGGCAAATATGATTGCTTTCCCAATAGCTACCCCTGCTTTTTTCCTAACAGCACCTAAACTCCGGGGAGCAAAGCCCTGCGCCCAGATCCAAGGCAACCTGGTAGTCCTGCGACCCTTTGCCTGAGGTGGGTCTGGGGGCAGGCATTTGACTTAGGCTGTGGAAAGGAAAGTCTGCTGGAGACTCTAATCCCTGGAAAGAGAGCTTTGAAGGAAAAATCCCTTTTTGTTACTTCTTGGGATTCTGCCAAACAATGATGTGATGCCTGGAGCTACAGCAGCTGTTTGGGGCCAGGACAGGACACACTGCCCATACGCTGAAAACAGAAAGCGCCCGGGCTGTTGCCTGGAGCGCCCAGCCACTACTTCCGCCTGTAGGATCTTTCCTCTAGATCTGGTCTGAACACAGAGCGGGCGTACATCACTCACAGATGCCTGGCCTCTTCGTAGTAACCCCGTGATAGTTTGATAGTTTCACGTGTCTTACCTTCCTGTCCTAGGAATCCAAAAATCCACTTCTTGGCTTTCCTTAGTGCTAGACCAAAGACCTGTGTTCCAGGTTCTGCCGCTGGGACCCAACCATACGGGACTTGTATTCAGAAAGGACAAGGAACAGAGCCACATGCAAAGAACTCAGTTCCTGAGGAGTATGCTGTTGGAGACAGCTGGTCCTTCCAGCGGGGGTGTCCAGCCTTTTGGCATCTCTGGGCCACACTGGAAGAAGAAGAATTGTCTCAGGCCACATATTAAATACATTGTGACATGTCATCACACACACAAAAATCTCATGTTTTAATTTACGATTTTGTGTTGGGCCGCATTCATAGCCATTCTGAGCTGCCCACAGCCCGCTGGCCGCCGGTTGGACGCCCCTGTTGGAGAATCTGCGATAGAGCTTCTGGAGTCCAGAACCTGGGCCCCTGGAGCAAGCCCCGCCCTGGGGTGGAGCGCTGGTCCCAGCTGCGCTCTTCCTGATGTCACAGCGAGGCCGACTTCCCTGCGTCACCACCGCGATGCCCAGAGCCATCCGATACCTTGTACAGAGATTCCCTTCCGTTTAAATGTCTACAGGGGGTGCTGCCATGGCAAACGAGAACCAGAACCTATCATTCCACCTCTGGCAATCCATTCCAAAGAAAATAAGGTGCAACTTAGAAAGAGGCATACTATACAAAGAGATGATTATTGCTCTGTAATGGTGAAAAAAATTTAAAATAATTTAAATGTCTCTCAATGAGAAAATGGCTAGGTAACTTACAATAAAGCCACTTGAAATGTGTAAAATGTTTGTAATGACATGGAAAACTACTGAGACAATAGTGGAATAGTGAAAAATCATGTTAGCGATCATAGCCACATTCACAGCCATGAGGGCCCCATAAGCATTGTCCCCACCTGGGTAAAGAACTCCTTTTACCTGTCCCACCAGCACCTCCTATGGCAAACACGTTGGGGTGGGGGATGCACGGCCGATGAGTGGTCCCCTCTCCCCTGAGAATTTGCCTCCACACCCCACAGTGTGGGCCCTGGCAGCCGTGTTGGAGCCTCATGACCCCCTCCCTGACCACAGCTGACTGGACCTGGGGAGACTACCTGGTCCAGGCAGGGTGAGCAAAAATCTGCTCCAGGGCCCTGGCTGGTGTGGCTCAGTGGATTGAGCACCGGCCTTCGAACCAAAGGGTCCAGGTTCGATTTCCCGTCAGGGCACATGCCTGGGTTGTGGGCCAGGTCCCCGGGGGGGGGCACACAAGAGGCAACCACACATTGATGTTTCTCCCTTTCTTTCTCCCACCCTTCCCCTCTCTCTAAAAATAAATAATAAATTAAAATTTTTTTTAATCTGCTCCAGGAATTTGGACTCAGAGTGTTAATTTCCTCATGTGACAGGAACTGAGAACTATGTAAGAACTCGGGGGGCCAGGGGGGCCATCTTCCTCTTTATGTCCAGAGAAGGAGGGAAAACTGGACTGAAGAGAAAGAGGAATAAAGAACTAGGGACATGACACAGGAAGGGGACGAGGGAAGATGGGCAGCGGAAAGAAGGGGAGAAAGGATGGGGGAGAAAGGAGGAGGGAGAGAGCTGGCAACTTTCTAGGCTCTAGTCAGCCAATTGTCAAGTCCCAGCTTCCTCCCTGTCCTTGGTGCTAGAAGAAGTCCCAGTGTTCTTACAATAATGTTTTGCCACTAACTGGTTTGAGTGGGTTTCTGTTACTCAGAACCAAGGATGAACTTGATAGCACATTTCTTTTATTTTTTAACAGCTTTTTTTTAAAGGTTTTATTTATTTTTAGAGAGAGAGGAAGGGAGGGAGAAAGAGAGGGAGAGAAACAGCAATGTATGGTTGCCTCTCACGTGGCCCTCACTGGGGACCTGGCCTGCAACCCAAGCATGTGCCCTGACTGGGAATCGAACCGGGACCCCTTGGTTTCCAGCCTGCGCTCAATCCACTGAGCCACACCAGCCAGGGCTTGATAGCACATTTCTAAAGGTGAACCCCCAGGATGCCAAGAGAACCCTGAAGGCCCCTCGCCCTTGGTGTCCCTGACTTCTCCTCTGTCCACCTTCAGCTTCTCAGAGGCCGAACCTAGTCTGTGAGCCTGCATAGCCATGCTGAAGTCACCCCAGGTAAGCTGGGCCACACTCACTTGGCCATGACAGTGAGGTCCTGGCTCCCTTCGTTGCACTGGTCAGGGGCAGGGTTGGGGGAGGCGCAAGGAGAATGGGAATGAGGGGAAAGCATAAAACCACAAGCTTTAAGAACAGACTTGTCTCAACTGGAATGAAACAAAATTTTGGAATCGCTTCAAAGGTCTTGGCCAGAGCTGGAAGGAGTCGTGGGGGGAAGAACGTTAGTCTGAGGACTTGGCATTCTGAAGAGAAAGCAGAGATACGAGCGCTTGCTGGAAGATCCAGTCCTCAGGGTCTAAAGGGGCAACAGAGAACATTTGAGAAGCCTAGCACATGACCCCTGGTTGGTGGTCCTGTTAAGAAACCAACAGCAAAGCTGCTCTACCCCCTCATCCCGGTGCTTAATTCCCTCATTCGGGAGCCCTGTGCATTTCTTCCTGGTGTTTAATTACACAAAGATGGTCTTAATGACAAGAGGTCTCGTTTTGTTTTGTTTTTTCCTGATTTCACAGGGCAGGGTGGGGGAGTGGAGAAAACCATCCAAGCACTCAGCAGGAGAATGGGATTTGGTGGTTGTAACCCTAACAGTAAGAGGGAAAGGAGCCACAGGAAGGTTTGTGCGTTCCCTGAGGGAAGTGTGGCTGGTGACGGCCCATCCCGACAGCACCCAGCATGCAGAACAAGCTGAGGTGTGCAGAAAGGCCCCTGCCGCCCTCTGCACCATCTGCACGGGAACCTCTCCAGGAATCCTGCTTGAGATCCAATTCAGTTAATGGTGATGAGTTCACCGCTGATCACCATGATTAAAGCCTTTGCTGATGTAGTCAATCCAGACCCTAGAAAGGCCGCCATTCTCCAGCCCCTCCCCCCACACAAGGCTCTGGGGAGTGATGCAGCCTGACTGGAATGGTTGAGTCTGTTCCCCTCTTCACACCCTCCCCAAAGGAGACCAGCGCTTCCCGTGGCCTCCTGGGACTGCAGCTGAGAAAGGAGGATGGGCTCAGAGAAAGCTCGGTCTGGGAGGTCCATGTCTGCATAGAGAGGGCAGTTATGCCCTCTTCCACGTGGTGTCCTGGAAAGAAATTCCTTTCCCTCTTGTCTCCCCTATCCCATTAACTCAGAATCCCTTCAGATACCTTCTCCTCCCTCTTCTCAATCATTTTCTTGATTCCTTGATTATTTGGAAAGTCCTATGGGTTTTTTACTGAAAGATGACTGACCTGTGACAAGGCATGCCCCACACAACTGGACTGGTGTGGTTCAGTGGGTTGGGCACCATCCTGCAACGTCAAAGGTCACCGGTTTGATTCCTGGTCAGGACACCTGCCTGCATTGCAGGCCTGATCCCTGGTTGAGGCGCATGCAAGAGGCAACCAATTGATATTTCTCTCCCTCTCTTTTCTCCCTACTTTCCCTTGTCTCTAAAATAGATAAAATCTTAAAAAAAAAAAAATGCCCCCCCCAGTCTAACAAACATACCATGGACACACCAAATGTCCCAGCCTGCCCCCAAAAATGACAGAGGTGGCCACCAGGGAGCTGACAGTTCTAAGTAGGGAGACAGACTTGATTAGCATAGCCACAGCATTCAAGAACTCTCTAGAGAACCCAGTGAAAGCCTGGAGAAGCCCCAGACACGTCTGGGCAAAACACAGAGTTAGGGAAGAGAAAGGCGCCTGTTCGGACCGAGGAGGAAATGTCCTTCACGGGACTTGACCAAGGCTTGTGTTGGATGGGCCCCTTTACCCCACCCTTCCTCACCCCATCCTCATCGACCCACCGTCCATTACCCATCCACCGAGTCACCACCTTCCTCTCATCCCCCCATCTGTTTAGGTGTTTATGCATCTATCCACCCAACTGTCCATCTGCCCTCCTTCCATCCATCCTTCCTCTGTTTTCACCCACCTTTCGCTCAGCCACCTTTCCACCCAGCCATCCACCTGCCCCTCTCTCTGAGCTCCACCCAGCCACCCACTTCTCCAGCTGCCATGTTTTCAATTCTAAGTTCACTTATGTCCTCGAAACACCATCCTGCCACAGATCCACTCACTCATCTACCATCTGTCCAACCCGCCTACGGCAAGCAGACTTCCCACGGATCTGTGGCATCTCCCTCTTCCCACCGCACACGCATGGTGACATCCCCATGGGGCTGGATGGGATACCAGAAGTCCCAGGTAATTTAGCTTGTTCAAGAACACATTGGAAGATTACTTATCTCTGTTCTCCAGAAAATGAAGGCTGTGGATCTTGCTGATTATATTACCCCAATGAGAGACAGAAATAATTCAGAAGGTGACAAGTTAAAGCACTATTTTGTAATTTACTAAAACAAAATCAATACCTAAGGAAATGTTTTCTCTGCCATTTCAGAGCAATTTCACCATTTATCTGTCTTTGATTGCAATTCATAACAGTGAATAAAGAAAAGGAAAACGGTACCTTCAGCCCAGCCAAGAAGTTCTGAACAATAATGATTTTTCCACTTGCGAAAACACCAGGCATCATTTCCAGAGTAGCCACAGCCCACCTCCAATGAGGATGGGAGTGACCAGGGGCCCCTGAGTGGGCAAACTACTTCATCCTCCCTCCTCCCCAGAGAAAGCCACCAAGGCCTCCTGCCGGAGCTGAGGCCGGGATGGGCCCTGGGGGCTGCCCAGATGAGTCGGCCTGGCAGTGTTCCCTGTGAGGATGGCCTCACAGCCCCGGGCTCCGGCCTCAACAGTTTTGGCTTTCAAAGTCCAGGGGTTTTATGCTAAAGGGCTGCTGGCTGGGCAGGGAGCCAGCCCCCAGGCAGAGAGGGGCGCTGGGGGTGCCTAGGCATCAAGCCTCAGAGAGGCTGGCCACGGTCACTGAGGTAGGACCACTGGCCTTCTTCAGCCACAGCCCCACACGGAAGGAACAACCACCTGGTGCCCAGAAAGCCCCCAGAGGCCGGGCCCTGCAGTCTGGGACACAGAACCCTAGGGCGAGCGGGCCCTGTGGGAGGGAAGGCAGGAAGGAAGCTTGCTCAGCTGGCTGATCCCTCCTGACTAAGAAACTCCCCTTTTGTTCTCTTTCCGCTTGACTCTCAGATATCGATCTCCAGCTGGCTCCCTACTCTCAGTGCCAAACAGCACCTTGACATTTCCTCCCAGACATTTCAACATCACTGCGAAGTAACAGACATTTCAAACTCAGCCATCCTTATCTGGGCTTGTGATTTCCCCTCACCAAGCCCTACGTAGGGGAGCGGCACCTTCATCCTCCAGCCATCCCACGGGCAAGCCAGAAACCTGGGACGCACCGGCAATACCCCCCGTCCTCATACCAATGTCCAATCGCTCACCAAGCCCCGGCGTTTCCAATTCCTAACTGTCTCTCAGAGAAGCACACTTCCCTGCACCTCCGCCTCCCCCGCCCTAGGCCCAGCCACCACCGCCATCTCTCCTGGGCAGGGGCAGTCATCTCCTAACCGGTGTCCTGACTTCCCTCCTGGCTCCTGAGCGATCCATTCTCAACCAGGAGCCAGGGTGAGCCACTCTCCACTTACGGCCACCAGTGCTAGCCCACTGTTCTCGGGGTGAAGACCCCTTTGCCTTCCCAGGCCCTCGGGGCTCTGCGCACTCCGGTTCCAGCCCGCCTCTCCCACTCCGTCTCACAGCACAGCCCCTGCTCTCTGCACGCCAGCCACCAGCCTCCCTTTGGTCCCTTGAACTCACCTCGACCCCTCCCTGCCCACTCACCTTTCTCACTCACCTGCTTCGGGGCTCTCCTCCAGGCCTCAGCTTAAACATGCCTTCCCCTATTAGGAGGCCTTCCCTGCCAGGTCCTTCTGGCACTCATCACAGTTCAGGGTGAGGCTTTCATCCATGTCGTCACTAAATCTCACGCCCCACTAGAATCTACGCTCCATGAGGACGAGGACCATCAAATCTATTTTACCCATCACCACACATCCAGGGAATGGTTGTTGTATAAACGAACAAGGGAGGAGGACAAGACCAGGGTTCCGTGGCCACAGGCCAAGCACTTTCACAAAGGAAGTAGACACTCCCCCCGTGCCTCACCCCACGTCAGCCCCCGGTGGTCCTAGACTGGCCCGTGACACCAGGCCCTCATTTTCCTCCCTTGAGTGAGACTGTAGGTGACTCAGGGCCACATGTCCATACACTTGGAGTCACACACCCCAGTGCTCTCCCAGGGACACTCTTGAGGCCCTTCTGAGGGACACCTGTGACACCACAGGACAAGAAGCAATAGGCCTCTCTCAGAAATTTGAGGTCCGCTGAACCAGAACCACCCACCCCCGACCCGGGCAGCTTCGTCCCCCCTTGTCCATCCCCCTGCTACACGCAGCCCTGACCCTGCGGGCCCCTCGAGCACCCTTCAGGGACAACATCAGCCCTAAACAGTCCCCAGCAAAAAACACGTGTGGGCAGATGTTTCAGGCCACGCTCACTGGGCTCACGACCAGAAAGCTTGACGACATGGTAGGATGGGCCCCTAGGTGTCCACCTGCAGAGACACTGAGGCGTCTCCCGAGAGAGGACTTGTCCTGACAGAAAAGGGCCAAGCATGACGACCTTGACCCAGAGACCAAGCTTGGTGATGTGACCAGCTCTGTCCCTGATGACAGCCTGGGTGCGCGGGAGGAGAGAACTCTCACTCAAAACCAAAGAGCCCTGTTCACAAACAGCACAGTGCTGAAAGACATCAGCAGTCTGGCTGCAGCGCCCCCAACTGGAGAAAACAGGAAAAAAATCAGCACCTCCTCTTCCGCATGAGCTCAGGGTCACATGCGTGAACCTGAACTACCCAGGAAGGAGGCTCCAGAAACAGAGGACAGAGCCCTCAAGCCAGGAGGGCCCAGCCAGACTCAGCTGGACCCAAGGGACCTACCAGGACCTGGAGCAAAACGAGAGAACACGACCCCAGACGCCACCACCATCCCTAACTCAACCTGTCCATGGACGTAAAGAGGAACCACATATCATGTGGGGAGCCCATGCCGGGACCTGGTCCCAACGGGCTGCAAGAGAAAGACACTTGTGTGAAGATGTGCCAGCCCGGATAGAGTTCAAATCCCCTTACAAAATGTCTAAAATCAAAATGGTCCCCCGAGACTCAGACCTTCCAAGTCTCAGTCCGGAGAGGCAGCTTTATGGCTCATTATTGAACTGCTGAGAAAAGTACAAAGCAGGAGACTATTAGACATAAATCAGACAAATGAGGCTGCGGCCCCATCAGTAATGAGGAGACGTGGACACGGGCCAGCAGCACTTCAGTGGCAGAGACACTTGGTTCAGAGTGCGTGGGGGACAGGGAAGGGTCAGGCCTGAGCTGCACACCCCCTCCGCCCCAACCAGCCCACCTCGAACCCTCTGCCGCTGGGCTTTGGGCAAAGGAAGGCAGAAACCAAGTCTGGTCACCTCGGGTGCCGAGCAAACATGCAGAGGAGGATGAGACACGACTAACGGTTCCTTTAGGTGCACACAGTGCTGATGGCACCCCAGCCAGGCCAGGGGGCAGAGAGGGCTAACCCCCAAAGGAGCGGTCCCTGAAGAAGTGGAGTAAATGGCAACAGGTGGAATTCGCCTGTTTGGGAGTGCGGGCTGAGCCCCAAAGCTCAGAGCGCCATGTCGGAAGACCCACACATTCCAAAGAGAAAGCTTTGCTGGCTCACTGAGACATGGTCGAGCCAACCCTTCCTCTCTCCACCCTGTCACCCTCCTGCCTGGAGAGGGGAGGCCGGGCACGTCCGAAAGTGGGGTCCTCGGAGTGTAGATCACTGGGAGCATCCCCTCCCAAAGGGGGAGGGCAGACGTGCTCCGCCTGCAAGCCTGTGGGGGAGTTTTAAGGGTGCCACTGGCAAGGGGTGAAGGCGCCCTCGGGAGGGAGGCTCCGGCCCCCACTCCAGGCCTTTCCTGAGCTGTAGAATCCCGGGACCTGGGGCCCCCACACACCTAGAAGTGCAGAGGGGAAAGGGAGAAGACGACAGAATCCTATGCCCATTTTACACACGACACAGGCTCTCAGAGTTGCGGTGTGACGCAGCCCTGTGGGCTCAGCCACCTGTGTCACCTCCTGCCCAGGTGGCAGATGCCAGCATCTGCTAATGTTTCTCCCCACCTGGACTGGGCACACCCCGATGGCATTTTCCAGAGGGAAACTGGACCCAGGACCACTCTCCAGCCCCCTTCATCCTTGTCCCGCGCCCCTCCCCATTCATCGTCAAGGACCCAAGCACCAGGCTGGGCTGCAGCGAACACCGGGGAAAGGCCAGAACCTTTCTCAGACCTCCCCCAACCCGCCACCGCACAGGGACCCTGGCACCAGGGGGTGAGGACAAGGCGGAGTGGCCTGAAAGCCCCCAGCGCTCCCCACCACAGCACTGCTGTGGGTCTCTTGTTAGGAAAATCTCTGTGATGAGCAAAGGGAATGGAGGACAAGCCAGGCCCTGCCCCATTTCACTTCCAACACTGGGGACCAGGATACTCTCACCACTGCACAGCTGTCACTAAGCTCAAGTCAGCAAGGAAGGACACCCTTTCACTTCACTTTAGAAATTTCCTTCCTGAGGGAAGGCATAAAACCGAACCGGAATAGCTGAGTTAAACTAATTGTGACGGCCTCGGGGCTCTCCGTTCATCAACACGCACTTCTCAACCGCCGGTGCGCAGCAGTGGCCGGGCCGGACGTGGTCCCTGCCCTCCTGGAGCTTGCAGTCCGTGGCTGCGACACCAGTGAATAAACAAGGACAGGACAGACTGTGACAATGATCATAACAGCCCATATCTCCCAAGCGCTGACTCTACGGCAGGCACCAATCTCAGTGTTTTACATGCATCCGCTTGTCTAATCTTACGAGGAAAGTTCTATTATTTATCTCTGTTTCACACGAGACGCCGAGGAGTTAAACAACCAGTAAATGGGGAATGAGAAAAAGAATCACAGTGTGTGCCCTGGCCTGTGTAGCTCAGTTGGTCGGGTGCCGGTCTGCAAAGCAGAAGGTCAGCAGTTCGATTCCCAGTCAGGGCACATGCCTGGGATGCATGGTCACCGGTTGGGCACTTGTGAAAGGCAGCCAGTCACGGTTTCTCTCTCACATCCCTGTGTCTTCCTCTCTTTCTTCCTCCTTTCCCCTCTAAGAATGAACACATAAAATAAAATAAAAAAAGAATCGCAATGTGTGTGGTTCTAAGCCCTCCCTCAATCCCCTCACCTCACTCTGCACCTCTTGTGATAAAACCTGGGAGGGAATCTAGGTTGATGGGAAGAGCAATTGCTATTGCCAGAATTACCTAGGGAAACCAAGGACTGCCTCTCTGAGGCGGGACACAGACCTGAAGGAAGTAAGCCAGGGAGCCTTGGGGGGCCACGGGGAGGATCAGCATAAACGGCAACCCCAAGCCCCAGATGCAAAACCAAGCGTGGGCAGAAACGAAAGGCAGACTGGCTGGAGCCTGTGCAGGAGGAAGGCAGTGCGAGGGAATGCGAGAGGCCAGACCCAGACCGATCTCCTTGGCAGAGAGACGGGGTCCAGTTTAAAGCTCACAGAGCCAGGGTGAGCCCGCCCTGAGGCAGGGGGACAGCAAGCTCAGATTCATCCTGGTGGACGGGCAGGGCAGGCCCTCAGAAGCCACCAAGTCCCCATTTCCTCATCTGCCAGTGGGGCCCTGGCACCCTCCTTTGAGGAGATCCACAGGCTAAAGCCTTATTGCTGATGGGAAACAGAGGTCTCAGTGCCCAAATCCCCACCCTGCGTGGACCCTGCCCCAGGGAGAGGGATGGGCTCGTTTCTGAGTGAGGCTGGAGCCCCAGCTGCCAGGGGGGCGTGATGAATCCAGCTGGCAGACAAGCTGGCCTCTCCTGCCACTAATTTGCCACTTGGTGCAAAAAATTGTCTTTTCCCTCCCAGAGGTGAGGTACCTGAAAGCTAATTGCACCAAAGTTCTGGGCTGAGAGAGGGCTGAGAGAGCAAGCCAGGTTTTCTTTGGCACTTTGGAGGTAGGGTGAGAAAAACACGGATATAAACTGATCACAGGGAAGGAGGGGTGATTGTCGGCCACATCTTCCCCACTGCCTGCGCCCCACACCGCCGGGCTGGGCTCCGCACTCGTCCCCTGTCCCTCCCCACCTTCCCCACTCTCATGTGCGCTGGCACGCTGGCCCGAGGTGCCTGGGTGGAGGGCAGGGTTCAGAAAACACTTGTCCCCGAATGGGAAGATCATATGACAGTAACACACTCCTAGAGTGGACACTTAACTAAGCTTGTTTCCATTAATCTTCGCAACAACCTGGGAGGTAGGCGAGTTTCCAGTGTCACTGTGGACGAGGGAAAGGAGCCCCAAACGGGATAAGTAACGTCTCCAAGGTCACACGGGGCAGGGTTGGGGGTTGGGGAGCAGAGACAGGACTTGACCTGGGCCGCCCACCCCCAGAGTCTGTTAGTCACGCCTCCCCAAGAGAATCTTTTCACAGCAAAGTCGAGGGGCGGGTTTATCAACATGACCCATCTCACCTGATGGATAAAACATTGACATCTACTTACCAGGTGCCAGGTGTGCCGCCAGGCAGCTGGCCCGACCTGGTTTAATGCCCTCATCTCACAAACCCGGGAGTCGGTTTGGGGAGGCGGATTGCAGGCCAGGGCAGGGGGACAGGCCTTGGGGCTCAGGCTGCCTGAGTCTCATGGCCAGTCACACGTGTGTTGCTGGGACCCTGTTACCCCGGGGGGCTCTGGAGTCAGGGGCTCCTTGTCACTCGCCCCGACAAGGAGACCAGACTAGAGCTTCGAGTCAGGAGGAGGAAAGCAGAGCCCGGCTCCGACACACATGCCCCAGAGGGGCCACGCGGCTGCAGCTTTTCCAGGCAGACGAGCGGTGCCGAGGCCGGCGGCCCAAAAGGAGGGCCTGGGTCAGGCAATTTCTCCCCCACAGAGCACCTCAACCCCTGAACGGAGCGCAGGCCTGTCGGGTGCCTGTTAGCCTGGAGATGCCCTGCCCGCGGAACGGAGAGGCAGCTCTGAACGCCAGGCCAGGACAAAGGACATTGAGGACAGCCCCTCCCCACCCCTGTGGGTCCCCTATGCCCAACCACAGTCCAAACAGCACTCCTCCACACCTCTGCTCCTGTAGTGGACGAGGGCTCTGGCCGAAGGACTAGGGGTGCAATGCAACGGGGGCTGGAATAGAGTCCCAGACGGGCCAGGAGGGGCCATGCAATTCAGGGACAGCTCCCCCTCTCCTGGGCAGGCCCACACCCACCCCACGGAACCAAAGGTGAAGCCACTCTTTCTACCCACGGAGCCCAGGGCCCTCCAGTGCTCCCGTGGACAGCCCGCCGTCGGCTCCGCAGCTGTCTGGCCCAGCCCCACCCCTCACTTCCCTGGCGCTCCTGTCCACTGTGGGGCCTCTCCATGTGCCCAGACTGGTGCTGGGCCTGCACACATATTCCTCTTCATCCTCATAATTAACCCAGCAGATAGGACTGCTGTTACCATCCCCATTTCACAGAGGAGGAAATTGAGGCACAGCAAACGTCAATGCCTTGCCCATAGTCACCCAGCCAGTGTGTGGAAGAGCCGGGACCAAGGCCGGGCCTAATTCCAAAGCCTCCCACCTGTCCCCCAGCCTCCAGTCTCCACCAGACATCTCTGCACCCCAATCTCCCGAGCACCAGACCCTAGGGTGCATCAGGCCGTGGGACCGCCCCTCACTGCCTCCTTCCCCCAGGAGCTGCATCTTCCCGCTCCTCTCCCCACCCCTGACTCCCGCCCCAGGGGCTCCCCACATTTTGATTGCCATGGAAGTGCTGATAGGCCCAAGCTCAGATACTCCAGGTCCCCTTGGACAGCTGCCAGGGCTCCCAGGTGAAGTCCCCGACGGCCACTCCCGGCAGCCCGTTCCTGGGAGGTCGGCTCCACCACAGCCACAACTGCATGTTGGGGGCCACTCCTTTTTACACTCAAATTAATTCACTCAAATTAACGGGAAGCAATTTCATTAATAGATAGTGCGACTTGATGAGTTTGTCCCAACTCAGGGCTTATTTTTAAAGTGCCCTTAAAAGCTGTGGGGAGCTGGCTGGAGAGCTGAATCTGATAGAACGGAAATTTTGCGACCCTCTGTCTCACCCGGGGACACAGAGGCCTTTCCCGTTGAACTGTGGGGACCCCTCCAAGCCCCAGAGCTGCCCTCCAGGCTGAGGAGTGGATGTGCCTTCCTGACGCTGACTCTGGAGGCTGGGGCCTGATCAGAGAAGGAAACTCAACTCAGCAAATGCTTCTCCCCCGAGAAGCTCCTGGCCTGACCAGCAGGGACACACTCAGAGCAAAAGGTCACAGGCTCACCTACAGTGTGAGGGCCTGGGGCACACCACGGGGATAAGCCAAAGAGAAGCCCACGCTCTCGTGCCGACAGGGTGTAGTATTCAGAGACGCATAGCCAGTGGTACCCAAGAAATTCCAACTTGACTTGGCATCACTTAAGGAATGGTTTGCATTTTCCCCCCTTCCTGCTCCCCACAAATGTACTACAGTCTCTCCCGGTCCACCCCTCACCCACAATCACCTTCACCCTCAGGTGTTTATTGCATCAGTCGGGAGCCTCATTTACCTCCCCCTTTACCCAGACTCTTCGTCCCCAGAACAAAAGCAGCAGATCTGCACCACCTGGGAACTTGTTAGAAATGCCCCACCGAAGACCAGCAGCCAACCTCCGAGGTGAGGGTGGAGTCCAGCAACGTGTGTGTTAATAAGCCCCGCCCCCACAGGGATTCAGAGGCACAGCTGAGCCACTGCTTGACCTCCAAGGACTGCCCAGGAGCTGACCCACAACGGAAGTCCTTCTCTCCCCTCCTGCATCCTTTCGGCCCTTGCCGCCATCCACCTGAGGTGGCATTACAGAAATCTGGAAGGCAAGCTGGCCAGGACAGAACTCAGGGTGGACTATGGCCGGAGATGATCCTCTTTGAAGGGACAGGGATGGAGGAGAAGGGGACCTTCATACCCCGGGGAACCCTGTAGCTTTCACATACCACTCAGAACTGGGATCGCTACCACAAGGCCAGGAGAGGAGACTAAACTGGGTGTCCAGGGGCTCACGTTTAACCAAGTCATTTCCAAGCTGGACTTCATCCTAGACAGCAGACGCCCAGGACTCAGAGTCACTCAGTCGCCTCCTGGGAATCAGCATCCAGAGCTGGAGACGCCCACCCTCTACAGAGGTCAGGGTCAGCCCTCTACTGGGACAACACTGAGTCAGAAGCAGAGGCCCTTAGTCAACGGGAGGGGTGGGACCTCTGGCACCAAGTAGAACGGGTTCAGGTGTCGCTCCAGGGGCAGGAAGCAACACTTCCCCACAAGACTGCTGCCCCCCCAGCCAGGGGCTTGTGGCCACGCCCCCAGGAGGAGGCTGGGTCCTCTGCTCTGTAGACTGCTTGTCCGCACTGCTCTTCCGCAGCCCGGGTTCCTGGCCGGGGAGGACAGGAAAGCAGGCTCCTCCCCAGCCCCAGGACTTACAGAGCCTGGGCCAGCTGCTCCTTGTACAGCTAGTGGGACTGCAAAACGCAAGTTTTGTGCCTCGTGTTCACACCTTCACTCTTCCTGCTTGTCTTGAACGTCTTCTACATCCGTCATCTGGAGGGAGGGACGGGACTGGTGTGAGGAGGAACCAGGGCTCCTGGAGGTCGTCTTTCACATCGACCTGCGGCCCCTGATCGGCACCAGCTGGGGGCTTGTTAGAACCATGGACGCTCAAGCGCCCCTCTGACCTTTCCGGCAGGATCTGCCTTTTCCCAGGGGCCCCAACTCAGTGGCAGGAGCTCTGGGGTCATGCCGATGTGCTTTCATAACAAGTGATGCCACATGTTCAGTGATAACGACCTAAGGGGTTACTAGCAAAAGCCCGTAACAGCCTCTGCTCTCTAGCCCGAGGCCTCTGTTAAACCACGGTTTTGCTTTCGGCTACCCTGAAGGAGACGAGGCCATCTGTATTCTTCAAGCTCAGGGACGCGTCTTGGAGTGAAGTCTTGAAGGAGTCTGAACCAAGGCGAAGAGCGACACCGCCCTCCCGTGGCAGCTTTGACAGTGACAGCCGCCCTTGCGAGGGCAAGTCACGACAGGCCAGAGGGCTGTCCAGCTCCGAGAAGCCAGGGCTACACTCCAAAGCATGCTATCCTCAGAGTGAATTTGGGGGAGGGCAAAAGCCCCACATTCCAGCCACGTATTTTCCAGGTTCACGTTCCTCCCTACAACTGGAGGTGGGATCCCAGCTCCACCATCCACTGGCTCTGTGAGCTCTGCCCACTTTGCCCCTTACCCACAGGGTGGAATCAGGTATGATCTCCAGCATAGTTCTAGCATCCTCAGGGACGTCTTCATTGAAAATACTGCACAGACGTCTCAACGTTCCGTGCACACGCAGGCTGCGGGGGGCAGCTGGGAGCTAGGCAGCGTCCCTCCCTCAGTCGCAGGATGTAGAAAGGGTAAGGACAGGACTGCTCACCAAGGAGAGGCCCCTCGCCCAGCCTGGGCTTCCTTTCTGACCACGTGGACCCTCTCGATCTGAGTCCTATCCTGGTCCTCATGGCCACCTCCCCAGTCCCAGGGGTCTCCCTGCTGCCATTGCTGTAAGGTACCCTATGGCTTGGGCCACTGTGTCGGGAACACCTACTGATCCCGCTCATCCTCAGAAAGGCTTTGCCGGGATTTACATCTCGGAGGCTGAGGCACCGAGGTGGTTTTTCCAGGTATTTCCAGCTTCCTCTTCCCCAAGCACTAGCTGAGTCTTAATCCAACAGCAGACCAGTGTATTTTAAAATTTAAAGTGCGCGTAGGAGAAAAAGCACATACACAGTGGGGAAAGGCCTGCTATGTTGTGATAAGAAGAGCATTTTAAGAGTCTCCCACCGTTGATCCAGGGTCCAAGTCTGAGTCCACCTGGCCTTGGAGAGACAGAAATCCAGACACGACTAATGGAACAGGCCCCAAACTCAGCTCTCTGTATTCTTTATTTTCCTATTTTCCCACACGTTGTGCTTGAACCTAGCAAACCCCAGAGGACTTAGAAGTATTTTCCCCAGTTACCCTCCCTGTCACTACCGCACTGTGCCAAACCCTCCCTCCCTGTGCTGAAACTGCAGTGACAAGATCGGGGTTAGCCTGGTCCTTTCCCTTGGTTGCTAGACAAACCTGGAAGGCATTCACATTTTTTTCCACACCCTCTGAGGCCTTCCCTCCCGTGACACTGTCCCCTTTGTTCTGACTGCTGCTCCTACTTCAACACGCCACTTTTTGGTCTCGCCTCCTAGTCTGCTGCTCCAGAGGTCACCTCGTTCACTTCCACTGATGGCACCTCCTTCAAGTAGCAGAGCCCAGCGCACAGAGGACAAGGGCACTGGGCGTCACGTCTGAGGGCTGCCCCAGCCAGAGGTGCGGAAGACCCACTCAGGAAAGGAATGTGCTGGCAACTCCAAGCCTGGTGGGAGCCATCCCCATCTGCACACCAAGCAGTGGGCCCAGGATGCCGCCCCACCTCCTTCCACCCACGCCCGTCCCTTGATCCCACCATGCCAAGCTTCCTCGCTCAGTACCCCCACCTTCGGCCTGACTGCCCAGCCCTGCTCCACCCTTCTCAAGTGCCCCCACGGGACATAGCCAGGCTGGCCCCTGCCACCTCTCACTTCCCAAACTCCCATTCTCCCTAACACGCCTCATGCGTGGTCATGCCTGGCAGCTCCCGATTTCCTTCAGACACCCACTTTCTCTCCTGACATGACCCACCCTTCACGGGAACGCAGCGTGACTCCCGAGGTCCACACCCACCTGTAGCCTCGATCTCACAAACCCACGCTGCAGGGCTGTGTAACCTCATCACGGTCTTTCCAAACACAGGAAGATGTGCATACGTTGTATAACCTCCATCTCTCATGTAAAAATAATCTGCTCAGGTCACTTAAAGCAAGATGACTGAAATGGTTCAGGTGCACCGAAGTGTGTCGTCAAAAGCCGTGAACGTCCTCAGGCCCGAGACCTGCCTCGTGCCACCTTGTCACTACCCCGCAAAGGTTAACCACCTCCCCAGCTTCTAACAGCAGAGCTGTGCCTTAAAGTCACTTCCAACAGCCCCTCTTTCTCCAGGCACCAACACCTACCATCCCCCCTTCTTCACCTGGCTCATCCCCACCATGAGTTACTTTAGAAGTCCTGTTACCTCCAACTTCCCCCACACTCAACTCATTCTGTGGACATCACAGAGCTTCCCTAAAACACTGTCACCCTCGGGCTAAAAGCTCTGAATAGCCCAGTGCCCACACCAGAAACCAAACTCTCAGCCCTACCACCTGACAGCTGCCTGCAAAACCCACGTGAGCCGTTTGAAAAGCCTCTCAAAGGCCACTGGTTGAATGCCCCTGAGTGAATGCTCACAAGCCCCATGGGAACCCTCTAAGTTCTTTCTTTCATCCTCACCTGAGGACACGCTTGCTGATTTTAGAGAGAAAGAGAGAAACATTGATCAGTTGCCTCTTGCAGGTGCCCTGACTGGGGACCAAACCCACAACCCAGGCATGTGCCCTGATCGGGAACCAAACAAACCCGTCAGCTTTAGGTTTACAGGATGATGCTCTAACCAAGCCACACCAGCCTGGGCTCCAACTTCTTTACATGGAGCTGAAGCTGCCCCATTGCAAAACGTTCACATCAACCCTGGCTGTGCAACCTCTTCCCCAGGGACACCAGGGACACTGGTACCACTTCTGGATCAACAAGGCAGTCACTTTCCTGGTGGTCCCAGTACCCTGTGAAGTGGCCGTGCTCTGGATGATGGCTGCCTGGCTGGCCCCAGGTTTCCCACTCACCCCACCGGGCACCCACTCCTCTCCCACAGGCGGAGACCCCAGGGAAAACCGACTCTTCTGCACACACGGCCGTGAAGGTGGCTGGCACAGGCCGTGTTGGTAGGCCCTGGCAGGCGAGCTCCTGGCACCACCAGAGCACAGGGACCACTCAGTGGCGGGACTTGGGAGGAAGGCCCCGGGCCTCTCCAGGCCTCACACCTTGTACAGCTGCCTGCTCTGCACGCTTCATCCCCTTCCAACGCTCACCCCACCCCACACACGCGGACTCACCACACCCCGATGATGGCAACTGTCAGAGCAGCACTGGGCTGTGCCCTCCTCCCACGGGCAGGCATCCATCCCGGCCCTGACCCTCACGGGGCCGCGACCCACCCTCTATTATCCACTCTCAGAGTAAGGTCCAGTCACAGCAACGAGGCAAGGAAGCCTACCTCGGAGGAGCACGGAGGAGCCTCTGAGTGCCGTGTGCCTCCCGTTCAGACTCGAGGCTGGCGGGTAAAGACCAGGACGGGGCCAAGAGGACTCCTGGATTGGCAGAGTTTTCACTGCACACACACCCACGTACCCACACACTCTGAAATTAAGGAAACCATTCCTTTGAGTGTAAGACAGGTTTCTTTTATTAATTTTTCCTAAACTTGTGTCATGTTTACTGAATGTTTTTCTTAGTGTAAGACTGTGACCTGGGGTTTTCACAAACCAGTTTGGATAACGCTCGTCTGCACGTTAAGTCACCCATTATCACCCTCTGGCCTGGCTTCCACGTAAATCCAATGGGTTTCGACGCCTGTCTGAACAGAGAGCAAGCAGACCACATCGCCTTATTTCTAGTTTAAACTTGAACCTTCAAATTCCCCCATCCCAACACCCACACCCTCCCCCCACAAAAAAAATTTTATTAGAAATGGCTGTTAAGGACTGAGTCAGTTGCGTAAGAATTGGCTTAATCCCACAGCCAGCACTCCAAAGCAGCTCCTGGCCTCCCAGCGGGCAGCTGGCACCCTTGAAGTGGGACAGGTAGAGCGGGTGGAGGAGGCTGTGAGAACAGGGCCAGGTCCTGGCCGCCACGCATGCTTAGGCACCAGTGTACACACACTTGCACCTTCCTTTTCTCTAAGCAATGTTTCTCTGTAGCACTTCAGAGGTCATGACACCCTAAAATTTTTCAGTGCACAGATGGGCAGAAACTTATTCTAAATGCACAAGGTATAATCATACTTCTAAGAACATAAGCCAACATTAACAGAGAGGCTCTCTGTTATACAGAAAATAATTATTGCAAAGATCCAAAACATAACCAACAAAGCTTATAACAGTTTCTAAGGCAAGTACCCGCTCTGGCCTCTAATACTGGCTTCCCTTGGAGTTTCCAAAACGCCTCCCTCCTGCCAACGCTGCCCTTGAAAAGTGCTTCGGTGCTCCCGACACTGGCCGCACAGGAGGGAGGTGTTGCTCAAGTCCAGCACCACACTCTGTAACACTAATTTCAGACACATCCAGTACAACCCAGTGTATCTTAGTTTTCTGTATGATCTGTCAGCTGTTCACACATACAAAATTGGCAGATTCGTGACAGATATTAACACAACGCACAAGTGATTGTGAATAAGCTTTTAAAAAAAAAGAAAAAAAAACACTGGTCCTGGGACTTCAAGATATATCTCAAATTTACAGAACATCTCTCAGCCAAATACACAGGCCAGGATACAAATCTTTACACCATAATTAACAAGAATCAACTCCTTGGGTAAATTTATCATGCCTGTATCAGTGAAACATACTTTCAGGAACATGCTTCCCCAGGTCCTCCAAGTCTAAAATCCTCAGTCAACAGCTTGCTCCCGGTGAGGGGCCTATTCTCCCAGGGGCAGCACATGGCACCTGTAATGGGGGCTCGTTTACTGGGGGGGCAGGGGCTAAGAACAGGGTGGGAGTGGAAGTGGAGCAGAAACGCCCTGGGAAGCGGCTCAGAGCATGCCTGTACTATGCTGTTACACCACGTTCTGGCCCACCCCACCCCAGGCCGGGGACTCCGTGGCGATCCCACTGCAAATTTCTGAAGCACAGTTACGGCTCCTGCCGTTTGTTTATGTCCTAGCAAACAGTCTGCTTGACAGCGGTTATAGTTTCTGCCATAGCTCAACTTCCCCAAACTTGTCTTTGTAGAAGCATGATTTAAACATAAAAGGAGTGAAGCATAAGCTCAGTAAGACTAACTGGACTTCTAAATAGTACCATTATGAAAAAGATAGAATGCACTTCATTTCTGTACCTAACTATTTAGAAGTCAAAATGCTCCATACATTACCTACATCCCTCCCCCAAATCCCCTAAAAACTAAGAAATGTCCAGTACTGGATTGCTCTAGTTGATGTTTAGAACAAAGTTGACAACTTAAAGCTTTATAATAGTCTGTTTTAATATAAACAACTGCTGGAATTAATCAATGTCCATCTCAGGAAGCTTCTTGTCCGAATCCGAAGGCACGGCCGAGTCTGGGACCGGCCCGGCAGCCTGCGGGCCGGGGGTGTCTCCTTGTCCGTCCACGGGTCCGTTCTGCTCGGCATTATTCTGCTCCTCTTTTGGAGGCTCCACTTTGGGTTTGGGCTTTGAAATTATAGGGTTACAGATACTCATCAGCTCCTAGAATGGTAGAAGAGAAAATTGTGCTTTCTTATAAAATAACAAATTTTACATGTTACAAAAACCCAAGTCCACCCTCCCCCACCCAATCCCCGAATCAGACGCCGAGATGCAATGACGAAGCTCCCTCCTAAATGCCCCTTTAAGGACTCCTAGTAATAAATAACAAGGCTGACGAGAAAAGACTATTTAAAATGTACAGCCGCTAAATACCTTAATTTTAGCTTCAATGTCTTTTGCCTTGACAACCGGATCCAGGGCCAGACTCTGCTTGTTCTGCAGATTCAGCTTCTTGCTCATCCACTCCACGGCCTCGTTCGCGCTCTTCTCCACCTTCGCCACGTCCGCGGCGTCCAGGTGGTCGTACTGGTCCTCCTGCAAGCAGCCGTCACAAGACGGTGTCAAAGGGTGGCTTCCCACCCAAGTGTCGTCTAGTGCTCCAGCCGTCCAAGAAGTCACCACCTCTCCAAAATAGAGCACACTCACCCTCACAATCTAAACACATACTCAATTCCTCAGAAATCCAAGAAAGGAAAGGTAAACTCAACTTTTTAAACTTAAGAAACAGATTTAAAGGTCAAAACCCTGTATTAAGGTTGCAATTAGAAAGCCTCAACAGTAGGAACTGCACAGATGTTACACAAAACATCTTAAGAAAACACAACGGGTCCTTAGACCCGAGCGCTGAGGGCCACGCTGCTGGTCAGGAGCCCAACAGTAACACACACAACTCTTCAGAGAGGCCTTCAGGAAGCAAACTTAAAGAGCAAAAACAAGGTGCCTCGTTAGCAAAATGAACAAATAAAAACAGAAAACCAAAACACAAGTTCAATTTCTCCCTCTCAAAGTTTCTTACACAAACAATACACATCAGGAAGCGGGAGTACGGCGGAGCGGTTAAGAACCCCAACTCTGGAGTCAGACCTCCGGCCAGGTCCCGGCACCCCAGTAATCTGGGTGCTGCGTAAGGACAGGGAGGCTTGAAGAGCTGGACGTCACCGAGAAGGGTCGATACGGCCCTCTGCTCCACAGGGTGCTGGTGTGGACTTGGTGAGCAATGCGTGTGTGCGGCAACACCACGTGGCGCTGACACACTGCTGAGACAGTCCCGCATCTGCGTAACAAGCCTAGTCTCACATGCCGAAGGCATTCTCAGAAAGACTGGGACAGAGCAAGTCAAGTCACCGAGGAAGGATTCACAGCAAGGAAAGGAAATTAAACAATATTGCTCAATTCCAGCCAGATCTCACCTATTAAAGAAAAGTAGCGAATCCCAAGATTCTTAATAAGATTTGATAAAATATGTAGTACATTAACATCCAAAAAGAAAACAATATTATTTAAGAACAGTTAAAGAGAACAAGAGAATAAGTACATCGATGCCTCAAAGCTTAACTCTACCAAAACGACAGTAGGGAAGAGGAAAAACAAACATACCTTGTTTTTGAATGAGCTGATTACTTTCATATACTGCTGGATTTGTTTCCCTAGTTCTTCAAACCATTTTGGTCTTTCTTCAGATTCCTGGAATCTTATCTTAATAGGCTGACCTAGATTCTTAACAAAAGAGAGAACATACAAATGCTTCACAGGGCACTTTAACTATCAGAGTAGCACTGTTTTTACAATTACTAAAATTGATTATGGATTAGCCCTGGCTGGTGTAGCTCAGTGGATTGAGCACAGGCTGGGAACCAAAGGGTCCCGGTTTGATTCCCCATCAGGGCACATGCCTGGGTTGCAGGCCAGGTCCCCAGTGGGGGCCACGTGAGAGGCAACCATACATTGCTGTTTCTCCCTCTCTTTCTCCCTCCCTTCTCCTCTAAAAATAAATAAAATCTTTTTTTTAAAAAATTGATTATGGACTAAAGTACATTTAACCTCCGTGGGCAATATAGGAAATTAAATATTTCCCCCAACCCACTGAAAAGCACATACAGAGTTGGGCAAAAGTAGGTTTACAGCTGTGAATACACACAACAGAGTTTATTCTTTTATTACTCTTTCTTAATCACTGTATTATTTTCCACATGAACTGTAAACCTGCTCTTGCTCCACCTGTGTCCTCAGGTTAGAGCGTACAAATGTACCTCAACACTATTCCATGTGGAGCCACTTCAACTATCGCCTGAGCCCCCATTCTCGAAACCCAGTGAGAGACCACCAAATACTAGGTGCCTGCTGAGAGTGACCCCCAACACTAAATATGAAGTACCGCTGCCAAAAAGAATTTTAAGCCTGAATCTTATGAAGCCTCTAGATCTATCCATCAATTTACCAGATGTTAAACACCACAAAGATGAAAATCAGCAAAATCCCGACTGGGGCAAAGCCGACGGGACAACGCTCTTTCTTCATCGAGTAATGATGGAAGGAGAACCACAGACACCAAGTTAAGAGACACACTGTGTCAACAAAATGTGTGGCCCTCACTTGGATCCTGAGTCAAACTAAAAAAATAATGCGAACTAACTGGAACTTGAAAACTGACTGTAGATACGGTGAGGTTAAGGAATTATTTAGGTAGGATAAGGCAGAGCTTAAGGTCACAGCTTTTAAATACCTACTGAGATATTTTGGGATTAAATACAATGTGCAGAACCTGCTTTGAGTAACTGAGAATGAGAAGCGAGCAGAAACGGAACAAAACTGGCCAGGAAGCGACAGCAGTTGAAACTCTTCTCTCTCTCTGTTCGTGCGTTTGACATCAGTGAAAAGTGAAACAAAAACCTCGATGGAAGGATCTCACTGGGGCCTCTTGTCTTAGTCGCCATGGCCCGGTCCGACAAGAAACTAAGCAACCCGAAGAAATGGGGGAGTCCTTGTGCATTTGCATCCTCTCCCAGACACCTCGACTTGAGACAGCACTTTCTTTGTACTTCAACCCCCGGCTGAACGATCAGACTCTGCAAGTACAAAACCTGCGGCCCTGTTTTACCGGGCACCGCAGCCACACCCACGGCCCCGCCCGCACGGCGCTGCCCACGGCACTGCCTGCCTGCAGCACAGGGGCACGGCTCGCAAATCTGCATCTCCTGACACCAAGACGGCATTCCAATTCAGTAACATTTCACGTCTAAACTCAGTGTTCAGATAAATTCTTTTGTTCCGCTAAGTTCTAAGAGTGAGAAAGTTAATGAGCCTAAACAACAAAGCACATAGTTCTTCCATCACTGTCAGCGTGTCTTCATTACTTGACGGAAGAATTCCTCCCAACTTTGAGACGTTCTCCTTGGCAACTACAGCATGAGTTCAGGACATTCCGCTTTCAAAAGACACTTACTTTTAACTCAGCCAATTTATCGATGTAAACTTGCTTTGGCTGGTCTTCTCCGTCCTCATACAACCAGTTTTCAGTATCTTCTAGTTTCAAGGTAAAACTGTTACGATCCTAAAGATGAAAAAACATTGCACTCAGGTCAGCTGTGATTCACCAATCTTGACTTCATCACTTCTGAAATCAGCTGACTCGCTAGTGGAGTCACAGCGCAGACTGCGGTATTAGCGGAATTTCCTTTAAAATATGAGGAGCACACAGGAGGTACAGAAAACAAGACTAGCAAAACGTTGTTTGCTTGACAGGCCCAGGGAGGTTTATTCTCTCTGCTGTAAGCAACATTTGGGTATTTCTGAAAACTTCAGAATTAGGAACTGCATTTACAAATAAGTTAAAATAAATACCAGGGAAAGGTTAGCCGATTTAAAGAAAGATACTAGGTAAATAATAGCGTGCAAATGTACCTAACAGTGATACACAAGAGTAACCTTCAGGAAACAGAACACTCCACTCATGAACATGAAACGGCACTTCCAAAAACAGTGCGCTTCAATTGTTTCACTGTAGACCTACAGTCACACGCTTCCCATCTACCACATTCAGGGACGCTCCCAGGGACACGGAACAGGTGGCAGCCACGCTGTGGCCCTTACTTACGTCCTCACTCACAAACTTCTCGTATTCACCACTGAGCTTGTCTCGCATCTCATACACATACTCTTCTACTGCATTCTTAGCGTCGTTCCGCTCCTTCTCCAGTTTATCCTGCATGATCATCTTACCCTGCGGACAGTGCCGATCCGTTAAACATGCACACGACTGAGACCGTATCCTCTTAAATACTAAATAATTATCAAAGTAGGAAATCCTTCTACCCCAAACCCTTTTAATTCTGCAAATCATCCCAGAAGGCAGACCTGGAAGCATTAGTCCTCAGTAAAGAATGAAGACCATGTGAGACTTTAGTGGATGTGCTTAGAAAAAAGGAGCAACATGGCAAGGCGGGGCGGGGGTGGGGGGGGCACTGAAGGGAGGTGGAAAATGGTACAGGGAGGATAGATGGCAATGGAAAAATACAAATTTTTAAAAAGTCAATACTTTTAAAAAAGAGTAACAGAAATATCAAGATGCAGAAACTCAAAAGCAGAATAAGAAAAAGAATTGGAGACGAGAACTGTTATGAGCTCAACATCAGTGGCGTCTGCTATATCACTGTTTTGATGGAACACCAACAAAAGCCAAACGGATTCACATGGTACAAATGCTGAAGGCCTGTAAAAGAAAACTACTCTAAGATCTAGTGAATACATGGTAAGAAACCTCACGGGTAATAATTAATTCAATACAAATGCACCAAGGCCCCAAACCCTGCATCACTCATCCTAATGAGAGTTACGTATTGACTGGCAACAGGGGAAGGAACCAATAACCAACGCAGCGCTGCCGTCGGCACCGCGCGTCATTCCTCCCGCCACCCGTTTCCAGGACCCAAACCTCAAACGCCCCAATCCCCAGTGAGCAAACACGCTCACACACCCAAATGTGACCACCACGTTCCCTAAACCAAGGCCATAATGTCAAAATCTCGTAACAGAGATTCTAGCAGCACACACATACTTTTGCCAAAAATTTAACATTTTTCTCAAACTCCGAAAAAACAAAAATACCTAAGTTATTACATACAGAGCTTAAACACTCTGCCACATTAATTTGTTAGCTTCTTGTTCTGAGACTTGAAATAATCACCTCGTTTTCAATATACAAGTTGAGCATCTCTCTGTCTATCTGCCACAGCAGCTGGTTCTCAATTGGCAGGTCCACAGTACTGGTCTTCACTTTTGCCTTCTTGGCTTGAGGTGGCTGATCCATCTTTTTGTCTTTTGATCCAGCTTGGGAGGTCTAAAATAACAAAAATCATTAAGAATGAACATGTAAAACAGACTATGTTAAATTTCTGAATGGGTCCCATTTCAAAAGCTGTTCTTACTTTTGTAGTAACCTTGTTTTTTGATGACTTAAGTAACCTAGGACTATTCCTGCAATATCTGGAAAGTTAAAATTACAGTCAAATCCACAGGGACAGAAGTAATGGTGGCTGCCAGGGCTGGGGGAGGAGGGATGCGGAAGTAGGAAGAAGCCGTGCAGCAGGCATAGTGTTTCAGGTTGGCAGAATGAAAAAGCTCTGGAGAGGGTTGTACCACAGTGTGAGCGTGCTTAACTAACACTGCTGAACTGCGCGCGCACACACACACCCTCCCGTAATGCCGCCATCAACACATCGCTGCATCTTCTCTTCTACTCTCATCTAAACTTACAGACAAGCACACGGAGTTAGTGGGGAGGGGGTATAAATTTTTACCGGTATTTCCAGAACGCCTGTCCCCACGTACGGTCTCACAAGGAAGGGAGAACCCGCCCCACTGCACCCCCGCCGCAAACAGGGACCCGTTCACCCTCCTGTCGCTACAGTGCTCTCTGGGTCAGCGGCCTGCGTTTCAAACTGCCGGGCCATGTTCCACCCACTGTTCTTCCAGGATTTTAGTGGGGTTTTCCCCCCAAGTGATGGACTCTTCTGGTTTGTTTTTTTAATTTTACATTATTTATTTATGCAAGCTTTCATTGTCGAATCATCCCTCTTTTCCCCTTGCACTGCTTTTGTGCTTTGTAAGCCCTTCCTGACTCACAGATTAGAAAATATTCACTCAACCTGCTTTTTGGCTTACTTTTAACTTTCAAATTCATCTAGAATTCAATTTGCTCTATACATGAGTCAAGATTTCAACGTCAGCCCTGACCAAGGCACCTCAGTGGGTTGGGCATTGTCCTATAAAGCAAGGGATCACCAGTTCGAGTCCTGGTCAGAGCACATGCCTGGGCTGGGGGCCAGGTCCCTGGTTGAGGACATATGAGAGGCAACCAACTGAAGTTTCCCCTGCACACTGATGTTTCTCTCCCTCTCTTTTTCCTTCCCTTCCTCTCTAAAAATAAATAAATAAAATCTTTAAAAAAATAAAAGTAAAATTTAAAAAGTGGTATCAAAGTCATTTTCCTACCTCCTAACCAGGTAACTTAAGTCAGCTGCTGAAATGTATGCATCATTTGTACCTCGTTCCCCTCAGGAACAGCACATACTCTGAAAGGCACCAGTTCCCAAGCCACCGCATGGAAGAAGACTCAGCAACAACCCCCCGGAAACGCCCCACAGCTCCCTGGCATCTGGAGGCGAGAAGCAGTGATGACGGTGGGTGGTGCCTCTCTACGCCCCCACTCACAACCACACAGGCCGAGGAGTACTGCTCTCCCCCACCGCCCCAACCCAGCCAACAGGAAGGTTTTCCGCCTTGGAAAATGCCTGTAATAGACTAAAGCATCTGTGAGCATAATTTCCTCTGTCCTTTTTTTTTTTTTACATTATTTACACAGCTAAAGGAAAGTAATTATAATTTTTAAATTGGAATGACTATGGGTAACAGATTTAAGCCACCTTAAGGCTCTGCCAGACTTCTTAAAAATGGCACAGTGAGAAATACCTAGGGTAAGAACATACACTGTTACGTTATAAATAGCTGGAAATAAAAGGTGTTTTCAATACTGACAATAATTTTAAACATAAAAACTCAGAATATTCATTTAAATAAATGCTTAGGTAAATGTATTATTTACGTAATTTACAAAATATATTTAAATACATTATTTAATATTTTTGGACAAAAAAGACAAGCTTCAGAGAGTTGACAACATTGGAAAGGACTGTCTCACATATCGGTCAGGAGCAGGCAGGACGGCGTACCGACGATGGCCACTCAGAGACCAGTGCTGAACAGTCCCCAGTCCACCAGAATGGGGGCTGCTGCCACCCTTCTTCTCATACGGCGGCCAGAACAGATTTCAAAGGCCAGCCTGCCAAATGTACTTTCCAAACATACTACAAAATTTGCTTAAAAACTCTTTAACATGAAGGGTTCCTAATATGACTACCTTCCAAAACCAAGCGCGCACACAGCCGGCGCACGCAACAAGCCCGGAGCACCCCCTCCACAGCGGAGCCCCTACCTCCATCTCCTCGGACTCCGCCTTGCTATCTGCCGGCATCTGCGGCTGCTGCTCTTCCACCTGCGGTTCCTCCTGGTCCACTTGCATCTTCTGAAAAACAGGTCACAGCAGTTCATACCCGCGAGCGACTAAGCAACCTCTGTGACACGCTGGCAACATCACATGGTATCAAAGCCCCACTGAGGGACCAGCCATCGGAAGACCTAGACTCAAATTCCCGCCAGGGTACGTGTCACCTACAACACGGACTGCTTTCCTCTCGGCTCTCAGCACCACGTCTGCCCGCCGGAGATAACACCGGCCCTGCTCTGCCCGGACGTGAACAAGAGCAGCTGCGGAACTGTTCCATAAACCACGACGTACTCGAGATTACACAGGAGGGTAACGGTCAACACAACGTAACCGGAAGAGAGCGAGCTTCTCCAAGCGTCCCCATGAGCTAATTTATCTCAAAAGTCTTCACTTTTTCAAGCCGTTTTTACATCAGCCTTTTCATCCTCAAAAGTGCAACCACTGCATGCATTAGGGCAGGTGAACACCTTGAGAATTCTGTTACGAGACCAAAGATTAACCATAATAAAAAAAGAAGGAGAACTTTGTGAAGACCCCAACTAAGCAGCTTTCCATGCCCACAGCACCCCAGAATGACCTTGGGGGCTTTAAAACTACTGACCCCTGGCCCTGGTCCGCTCAGGTAAACTCAAGACAAATCCCTGGGGATGAGACCCCACCATCTGCAGCTTTACAAAACCTTGACTTTGATGCACAATAAGGACAAGACAATGCACGATTCTAACCAACGAATGTCAAATATATTCTACTTGAGAAAAGTAATCAACTGAGGCTCATGGCATTCTTCAATGATCAGCACGAATCATGAACTCAAACTGACAAGTGCGCGGTCTGAAGGAAGGAGCCGGTCAGTTACACTTCTGTATGAATTCTGTGCAAACCTGCTGCCAGTTCACCTCTTCCGGGCGAAGGGGACACAAGGAGACCCAGGCTCAGCAGCTCGGTCACAATGCCCCACCCCCACCCCGCCACTCAGTCTATTTGCTAGAACTTCTGGCCCATCATAAATGGTCAAAATGTCCCAAATTACCTCCTCCTCCTTTGCATTCTGATCGGTTTCCATTGGCTCCTCGTTCTCCTCAAACTTGTGCACTTCCACCAGGGATGCACTGGACACACTGAAAATGCCATGGACATTGACTCGAACCTTGACTTTGACTTTTGAGCTGGAGCCATCAGACTGAGGAGTGACTTTCTGAACGGAAAACTGAGCTGTGGACATACGAGACAAAGGAGAACAATCCGAGGAGGAATTCAAACACAAACGTGCACCCCCAAGGGCAGGTCATGCCCATTTCTCAGGAACAGGGCAGGAACATGCCATCTCAAAGAAGCAAAGTGGGCGCTCAGAGTCTCGTCACATCACTGTATTTCTCTCTACACAGTCCAACTCTTCTCGTGTCCCAATCAAGGACTCAAACATCTCTCAGCCCTCCAAGCATTTCTTTCCCTCCAGTCCCTACTCCGACCCATCTTGTTATGCTACCGCCACATAAATTCCTGAAACAATTCTCACTGTCCTCTGCTAAAAAATCCCCAATGATTCCACACTGCTGCTGTGATTTATCAAGAACTTGTCATTTCTAGATTCAGTTACCAAACCAACATCTGATTATGTTTTTTAATTCACAACTCTGCAAAGTATGAATTATCATCTTTATTTATTTTACAAACCAGTAAAATCATAGGTTAGCTCTCCACAGCTTCCAAGAGCCATTCAGGACAGTCCTAACACCTTACCCACGTATAGGTCTGTAATTATCATGGAACTCGGTTTTTCTCTCAAGTATTCCCAGATTATAAATTTCTCAAAGTCTATGAAGACTCTAGACAATATGGCTGATGATACTTGGTATCTCAATTTCCTAGTAATTTTCTACACTCATAATTCTGTGTCAGGGTCAAAACTGAGTTTCTTTAACTCCTTTTAGTATCAAGCACCACATTACGCACAAGGTACAACGAGAATGCACATCAATGAAGAACACGCTCCCGCAACAGGAGGGCCAATTAAGTAAGGATCACCTTATTGGTTCTGAACCTGGTTGAAAGACTAAAAGAGGGCTTTTTGTGATCTTAAATACCCAAATTTCAGAACTGTGCCTCCTCTGCGTTCCCCAGTCCTCCCGCACGTGCGCGCGCGCGTTTTCACTGCCCAGCCCGGCACTCACCGATCGCAGGGTCTGGGTAGGGCAGATCCTGAGGGCAGCTGTAATAGGCCTCAAGAGTGAAAGGCTCCTTTCTATAAAACGTGAGCACTTTAGAGAATGGAGCAGAGTGATTTTTTGAAAAGACTTCACAGTCACTGGAGAAAAAAGACAAAAACTACTTTAGGATATTCCTAACACTTTTGCCCACGCAAATTTTGTGATTATTGTATCCTTTTATTATTCTCAACTGCCCTCACTTCGAGACTGTAAGTTTCCAAGAACAAAAAACACACATTGTGTGTGTCCATTTTTCAAAAGGGAATGTACTTCAATCAGCACAAAAACGCACCAATCATGACCAAGTGTAAGAAACTACATAAAGACATGTATTCTGATAAATTAAGTAATCACGCTGATTCATGCACTGTAACAAAACGTTACAGATTTGGAGAAGTTGAAACGGAAAGCACTATTTTACTCAGACTTAACACTGAATTTAACTTTAAGTACAAAAATAATTAATAAATGCTATTACCTTGACCCTTCTTCAGCTGGAGAATTCCATCTCAGAGATATTGGATATGGTACTACATCGGTGATAGAAAATTCTCTGACTTTGAAAGCAGGCGATAAGATGGCACACTAGAATAATAATTTTTTTAAATTTCCATTTGACAAATATAAACATTATGAACTAATATCACAAGATTTTTAAAAAAGACTTCAGAAAACCATCCTCAATGGTTCTTAAATATTTACATTAATAATTTAAGTGTCTGAACAAGCAGTTTTATAAACTTCTATCATTTGTCAAATTAGCAACAGTCGAGCTATTCCTTACCATTTTTCCATTAACGTCAACGTTTACTTAATTGATGTACAATGCTATTTCAAATGTAGACAATAGATAATATACTAAATGCAACAGTATTCCAGGCTTACCTATGTTTCTAGTAAGTTGATGCATCTTATTACATTATAGAGTTCTATTTTTTACATGTTACAGAGTTCTATTCTATTTATGAATATTCATTACGCATTACAGACTTCTATTCTATTTATGAACACCACCTCTGATACCCATTTTAAAACAAAAGTTTTAGACTCTTACACCCCGAGGTCATCCCACAGTAACTTCAGGTTACTGGGTGGAGAGAGAACCGCTGCTGCACGGCGACCATGACCTGGGAGTGGCTACCGATGGCAGAAGAAAACCCACCTGCAGCGCACAGCCCCGGGTGACAGCTTCGTCGGCATTCAGGGTTGTACTGAGCTCTTTACCGAAGTATTTGCTGATCTTCTCTTTTACTGCAGGGATTCGCGTCGCACCACCAACGATCTCCACTGCATAAATATCTTCCTTCTTTAACTCTGTTTTAAAGTAATTAGACATTTAGATTAAAAGAATCTTTAAGTTACTTATTTTACCGTGAAATGAAAAGTGAGACAGCATCTTATCACAACAAAATAACTCAGACGTGTAACAAAACCCACCACTCTTTCACCCCCTCCACAAGAGTATGCACGTGTGTGCTCACACACAGGTGCACAGCACCTGCAAACTCGTGGGTATGTTTTGATCTCAAAAATATGGGGGCAGGGCAACACAAAAATATTGGGATTTAGGAGCTGAGAGCCAGGAATACTCAATGTCCTACAATCTCTGAAGAGTGCCCCACAAAGAATTGTTAAAACATGAATAATTAGCCCCAGCTGGTGTAGCTCAGTGGATTGAGTGTGGGCTGTGAACCAAGGGGTCACCAGTTCAATTCCCAGTCAGGACACATGCCTGGGTTGCAGGCCAGGTCCCCAGTGGGGGCCACGTGAGAGGCAACCACACATTGATGTTTCTCTCCCTCTCTTTCTCCTTCCCTTCCCTTCTGTCTAAAAATAAATAAATTCTTTAAAAAAAAAAAAAAATTTAAGCTAGCCATAAGGAAGGCAAGGCAGCCCTGAAACACTGAACCACCCCTGACGCAAGGTGGGGGAAAAGAGGTTGGAGACCACACCCAGCCACTCCAGCACTCCATCCGGAGTACACACACAGTCCCATCACAGCACACGTTTAAGCTCCTCACCAAGGCCCTGCTGTCACTCACGTAGTAACTCTTACTACCACCCGAGCTTCTGGCCACAGTTTATGTAACAAACACTAACAATTGTTGAGAAGGGCTATATAAAACAGCAGGCTGACGCAGTGTGGGAGACCACACCGACTTGCCATAGTCACTGTGACTCAGGAGCCGAACCTGCCAGCTGACAGTACTTTTCAGTCCTCGGAATTAGCTGGCAGCCAAGACAACGGCGAGCTCTGCGTGAAAGTCTGTGACCCGATTTGGGAAAATTAGTAATCTATTCCTAAATCACACTTCCACCTTTTAGCCCAAGATAAAAAAAAGCATGCTGCTGAAGTAAATATGTGGCCAGCACACCCTCCCTCTGCCCTGTCGTTCAGCAAACAAAGACACACTGGCAGAAGAGCCCATGAGGCTGCAGTCACTGCAAAGGCAGTTCTTCCCAACAGGGAAGAACGGAAAAGTCTGCAGCCATCTCCCAGTCTGAGGCAGGTTTCCTGGGAAACCTTCAGACTTCCCTGGACACTATTATCAAAAGACCGCTGGGGGAAGCGGGAGCTCCAGAGGAAACATATAAAGAAGCTTAATACAGCACTAAAGTCACCTACACAATGAAAACTCATGTAGCTGAAAAAAAAATAAGAGTATTCCAAAGAGTGGGAGATACACAAACAATTCAATCACAAAAACACTTACTGGCTTGTTCCAAAACACTACGAAGTGGCGGTTCCACTCTAGCCAAGAGGTCATCGCACATCTCCAGAAACTTGCCTCTGTAAAATAAACAACAGGTTAAACCACACGCTGCTCTTATATGGAATAGACAGGCAGCTAGGAACAGAAAGGCATAACAACAAGCATTGGCAAGGAGTAGAGAAACTGGATCCCTCACACATTTCTGGTAGGAATATAAAATGATGCAGCCACTTTGGAAAACAGTCTGGCAGTTCTTCAAAATGTTAAACAGTTACTCTCTGACCCAGTTCTACTGAGTACATAATAAATTAAAAACATATGACCACGCAAAAATGTGCACATGAATGTATGTTCACAGTAGCACTATTCATAAACAGCCAAAAAAGTGAGTACATCAAATGTACTCAGCAAGAAAAAGAAATGAATACAATAAAATATATGTCAGAACACGGATGAACTTTGCAAACATCAGACTAGGTAAAAGAAGCCAATAAAAAAAAGGAGCACGTTATATGACTCCATTTATATAAAAAGTTCAGATAAATTCAGAAAGAGAGTAGATTTATGGCTACCAGGAACTAGGGGGAGAAAGAAGAGATGAAGACAGCTAATGACTACAGTTCTTTTTTTCTTTTCCTTTGCTTTTTAATGTAATATACTTTACTGATGAGGCTGAGGTTTACAAAGAAAAAAACAGGAAGTAGAAAGAACTCCCATCTGCCCCTCAACCCCGCCCAGGTCCCCTGACACCGTGCATTAGTGTGACATATTGCTGACACCTAATGAGCCCTCACTGCTGCCTGACAGTCCGTATTAGGGTTCTACAGGTTTCAACAGAAATATAGTAAGTACCCACCTTTACAGCAGCATACAGAGTAGTGCCACTGTCCTACAAACTATGGGCGCCCCATCCATTCATGCCTCCCTCCCCAGAACCCTGGCCAACCACAGACCTATTATCTCCACAGTCTTGCCTTTTCCAGAAAGTCACACAGGTGAATCATACGAGATTTAGCCTTTTCAAATTGGCTTCTTTTACTTAGAAATATGCATTTAAGGCTCTGCCTGTCTGTTCACAGCTTTACAGCTCATTTAGGAGTTCTTCATGAGGTGGTGAACGTATTCTAAAATTGGGTTGCGGTGATGGCTGCACAGTTCTGTGACTAGACTAAATACTACACTTTAAAAGGGTTACTTTTATTAATTACACCTCAACAAAAAGAAAATTATAGGTGTAGAAAATATCCATCAGAATAGCAAAAACTCGAGACCACTAATACCAATATCTGCGAGGACGTGCAGCAGCACAAACTCGTCCGTGCTGGCACTCACTGAAAATGACAGTTGTGTTCCTAATAGCAAGTGAATCCTCAGAAAGCTCAACACAGAATCACCAGAGGGCTCAGCAATCCCACTCCTCGGTGTGTCCCCAAAAGAACTGAAAGCAGAAGAGTCAAATACTTGTTCCCACATCATTCACAACAGAGAAAAGGTGAAAACACCACCAATGTCCATTACTGATCAGTGGAGAAACGGAAGAGAAGCTGCCATAAAAAGCGACAAAGTACTAACATGCTACAGTGAACTTAGAAAACAGCACGTTAAGTGAAATAAGCCAGACGCAAAAAGAAGCCAACACAAACGGGGGGGGGGGGTACAAAAAGCAGGTTTACAGGTGAGTACGTGAAACCCAGAGCTTGTTATTGTATTATCATTGTATCATTTTTCACACAAAGAGCTGTAAACCTACTTTTGCCCACCTCCGCCTTGCAGGACTCCAATTATGTGAAATATCCAGAAGAGAAAAACCCACAGAGATAAAAGAAGACTGGTGTGGCCATGGGGCAGTGGTAAGAGAAATGAGAAATGACTGTTTAACGGGTACCCGGATTTCTCTGGGAGCGGTGAAAATGGCTTGTCACTAGGCAGGCACGACACCGCGAATGTACGGATGACACTGAGTTGTTCACTTTAAGTAGTGTAAGAATTTCACCTCAATTTTTAAAAGAAGTTAATTAGAAGAAATGCTGTACCATCAGAAGTAAATCACCTAGTTTCATTAGTTTAAAAAGAACAAGGACTGCTGGTGAGCACACAGATGGAGCGCAGGCTCCTAGACAGGGTGGGGCGGGCGGCTGTGCCCTGCAGATGCAGCATGCAGCAGGCGCAGTGCACTGCCTTTTTTTTTAAGTGGCACACAAGCTAATTAGCGGTTTCCAACTTTTAAAAGTGTGACAAGTATCTATTTGCCTCTCACAGTCATGTAACATTCCACTAACAATTTCTGAAACAACACAGTATGTCCCTATACCCCAGCCCCACCCCCAGCACATACAAAACTGCTACTTAATAAAAATGAAAATGATCACTTTCAAGCAGGGGGGTAAAGTGAATACAAATTTGGTTACTAGGCACAATAATCTAATTCTAGCAGATTAGGAGCAATTTAAATAAATCCCGCCTCAATTTTTTAAGGCCCTATTTCCCCAAGCAAGCATCAGTCTTGCCTGAACTCTCCAATACAGTGCGCATCCTAAAGAATGTCTCAGTCTCACTACCCAAGCAACCCAACAGCTCCATTCCCGAGGACAGCCCTGAAAATCAGTCACCCGGAATTCTTGTCGCGCTATACAAAAAGAGCTTTTGTCCCAAGTGACCCTGAACTGTCCCAAAACACCACTTTCTGAATCAATGATTAAATCAAATTCAACACAATTCTGCATTAGAGCACTCTGCATTGATTTTATGAAAACTGGTGACCATGTATAATTCATGCACATGTAAAGAACTACTTCCTATAATATTCTATTGCTCAAAACAAAAATATCATTAGAGAATAACCAAACCCAACCTTCAAATAAAAAGCAGGATCCTGAATGGCCTCTAATTTTTACCTATAGAACTGAAGTGAAATAATAACCATGATGATTTCAACAATTACCTAATTAAGGCTAATGAAAGTGGAGAAAAATTACAGCTCAGTATTTAACATCAAAATATTAATATCGTTACCTATTCATAGTTCCAGACACATCAACATCATTCATAAAACACTCGATGCTCAAAGGGAGGTCAGATGCATTTGCACTCATCAATTTCTTGAGTTTCTCACACTCTTGAGACAGTCGCAATAATGCACGGATTTTGGACTTTATGTCTAGCTTGTACTTCTTTCCAAATTCTTCACAGAAGTGATTTACTAACACCTCATCAAATTTCCTGCCTCCCAGTGTTGTATCAAATGCAGTGGCGAGAACCTTGGGAAAAAGATGGTAATTAATTCAAAAATAAAGCAATTTTAAATTTTATTACACTATGTATTTAACGGGTAAACTGTACTCAGGGGGGACATTAAGGCTGGAACAGGGCTGTGTGCGCATGTCCCTTAGTCACTGTCACACACATTGTGAAGAGAGACACTGTGATCCCCGATGTACAGGTGCTGCTACAAACCCAGACAGATCAGATAACCTGTGGGTCATACAGGTACCAAGTGGTGGACATGGACTTCAAAACACAATCTCATTATTTTCAAAACCCACGCCCCCTCCACTGTACTAACAGCAATTACATATCCAAGACCAAATATACTAACACGTCACGTACACAGTTCCAGTCTTCTCACTATCACAGAACTGTGAATACCAAAAGCTTAGCTCTGTACGGTTTCCTGCCCAAAAAGACGCTAGAGCTTCAAATGCCAGCAAAGTGTTTCTATTTAACACAGAAGTCTTATCAGCTTGGGGGGGTGACCCACCCCCAAATCCCTAGCAGATTAGAAGGGAACTAGATCTGACAACACTCAGTGCTACAAGATAGGTTAAGGAAGCGATGACATCCTCATGAGGGAATAAAAAGTCTCTTCAAAGAATGTTAAACGTCACGGGGGACATTTTCTACAGCTGTTAATGAAGAGAAAGAAAAACAAGACACAGACTGAAATACAGTGTGATTCCAATTCTGTCTTCTTAAGACTAGAGTGAAACACACCAAACTGTTAAGATTTTGAGTATTTTTTTAATCTAAACTTTTTTTTAAAGATTTTATTTTTATTTATTTTTAGAGAGAGGGGAAGGGAGGGAGATAGAGAGGGAGAGAAACAGCAATGTGTGGTTGCCTCTCACATGGCCCTCACGGGGACCTCACGGGGACCTGGCCTGCAACCTAGGCATGTGCCCAGACTGGGAATCAAACCGGGTCCCTTTGGTTCCCAGCCCGCCCTCAATCCACTGAGCTACACCAGCCGGGGCTAAATTCTTTTTTTTAAATCCTCCCCCGGGGGATACGTTTGATTTTAGAGAGAAAGGGAGAAAAACATCGGTTGGCTATCTCCCATACACGCCCTCACAGGAGTCAAAGCCATGACCTTCTGGTGTACAGAATGAGGTTCCAACAGCTGAGCCACACAGCCAGAACTTGAGTATTTTTTCTTTATACATAAATGTTTTTCAGGTTTGGAGAAGCTTCTATAATGAGTATTTTTATAACTAAACTTTAATTATAATTGGAAAACTGACAAGCAACACCTGGCTGTGAAAGACAATGTAGGAAAAAAGAGCAGATGACCACTAATACACATCACTTGTCCCAAAGCCAAAGCTAAATATGACCATTACCTTCTGTTTAAAAAGGTTAAAGTACAGAATTTTAGAAATAATTCTATTAGTAATCCAAGTAAAGTTTAAACACTGAGAATTACAACTTGATTCAGCATTTGTATCCATTAAAATCGCCAAACTCTAATTTCCCAACTGTCCCAAAGATTTGCTTTCATTTTATCTAAAAACAAAAAAAACCCTAGCCCTGACTGGTGTGGCTCAGCAGGTTGGGCATTGTCCCTCAAGCCAAAGGTCACCTGCTGGATTCCTGGTCAGGGCACATGCCTGGGTTGTGGGACAGGTTCCCCAGCAGCGGGCGTTCGTGAGGCAACCACACACTGATGTTTCCCTCCCTCTCTTTCTCCCACTCTTCCCCTCCCCCTAAAAATAAATAAAATCTTAAAACTCATTGGTTCTAGATAAAAGTCACTGAACTAAAGATTTTATTTCCCACCCTGGCTGGTGTGGCTCAGTAGAGTGAGCACTGGCCTGAGAAACAAAGGGACTCCAGTTCAATTCCAAGTCGGGTACATGCCTGGGACGCAGGCCAGGTCCCCAGTTGGAGGGACGCGTGAGAGGCAACCAAACATTGAGAGGCAATCAGACATTGATTTTTCTCTCCCTCTCTTTTTCCCACCCTTCCCCTCTAAAAATAAAAAAATATTCTTTTAAAAAAAGACTTTATATTCCATTGCGGAACTAACATATATACCAGCAAACTTAACTGCGACCGTAATCATCCTGTGGCCCCTCCTTATCTTTAACACTGCTAGACTTCTCTGCATACAAAACCGTCTTCTCCAGAGGCCTAAGCTTCCCAGAAATCTACAATTTCACTCCTAGACTGGTTTCTTTGAGCCATCAAGTTCTACTCCCTCCACCCTTTTCCCAGACCGTGCAAACCGTAAGAGCAAGTAGAGAATACTTTCATCAGTCTCCTCAATTCTCAGTGTGAAACACCAAGGGACTACATACTACAGAATCCTCCTAATAAGCCTGCAAGGAAGCCTTTCTCTCTCTCCTTATAGATCAGAAAAACAAGGCTCAGCAATAGCAGGTGCTGGCTCCTCCCGCCATGCCAAGTCTTACTCACTCTGGGCTTACAACTCCCACCCCACTCCCAGACACCTAGTTTCTCGTTCAGCTGGCTCACAGCACGTTTTCATCAGTGTAACAAAATCCTTTAACCATCTACTTAAAGTGTCTCTCAAAAGTTCCTAATTACTAAACACTTGTAATAGTCTTCCAGAAAAAAATATACTTACTTTAAGCTTTCCTCTATTAAATGCACATACAGAAACTTGATAAGAAGAATGCCCCATGTCTACAAAAACTACATTTCTTGGTTTCTCTTCTAAGGCAGGGAGATCTTGCTTATAGATTCCATATGCAAGAGCAACTACATAAGAAAAATAAATAAATTCAACATATTATCATATAAGAGTAAACTTAAAATTTAAATAGAAACAGATCTTGCATATATTGAATGGAGCTGCTCATATGCCGTTCTACAAAGAATCAAATCCTTTACAAGCTTTGCGTAGTTATTCATGAAGAACATTAACTTCAAAGAATTAAAGGCTGACATTCATTTAAGGATTCCTTAATGTCTCCAAATCCAATTTCCAAATCCCATGACTTCGGCAACTGTTGCCAAACTGCATTCCCGCTTTCCCTGACATATTCTGCAGGACTTCTCCCCTTGTGCCCCTCGACCTTCCCACGTCATCCTGTCCCTGAGAAGCTGCTTCCCGTTCCTCCGACTCCACCAGTCCGAAAGTCGCAGAGAAGACCAGTGTGTGAGTCTAAGCACTGCTCCAATCACACAATAAGTGTGCCCCTTTCCACACGACCCCGTGATTCAATACCGGGGGAAGTGCTACAAAGATACAGAAAAAGTACTGGTCAGATGAATTCTTCGTTTGTGACAGTCCCCCAAAACACTGTGACACATGGGTGGTGGTAAGTGCTCTGAGCAAAATAAAGAACAAGAAAGCCTACGACTTTAAATTTTCACAACCTCAGGATTAACCAGTCAAACACCTGAGCCCGCGGTCTCTCGTACCTGCGGTCGTGTCATTCATCAGCCGCAGGCAGTTGAGCCCAGCAATCTGTGTTGCGTCCATCACTGACCGTCTTTCCGCATCAGTGTAGAAACTAGGAACCTACAAAAAAAGGGAAGGTTTACTGTATTATGGACATCCCTCATTTAAGACGCACCTGCCAAAAATAAATAAATAAATAAAGTCCAGAAACACCCTCAACCACGTACAGCAAAATATTCTGCACATGGCCAAGGGAGCACTTCAGACCAGTTAGGAAAGTCAGAGCACGCAGTAAGTAACTGGGAAAAACTGCCAGCCAGCCACCCAGAAAATAAAGCTGCATCCCTACTGCAAACCTTATACCAAAATATAGGTCAAATCAAAGACTTAAATGTTTAAAAAAAAAAAAAAAAAACAAGAGCACCAGAATGAAAGGAATTTTACCACCACCAGAGTAGGAAAGGATTTTCTAAATATAACACAAAACCCACAAGAAAAAAATTTTGACTCCTAAAAAATTCTAGTGACCAAATGGGAAAAATATTTGCAACTCACATCATAAAAGTGCAAAGGACTAATCTAATACATGAAGAACTACAGATCAAAATGAAAATCATAAACTCAAAATAAGCAAAGAACAGGAACATTTCACAAAAAGGGCAATACAAAATGGCTTTTAAATTTTAAAATATTCATCTCTACCTGAAGAGTAAAATATTAAAATCACATACCCTTTGATACCATTCATTATTCACCGATTAGAATTATTTAAGACACCAATAAGCCCTGGCTGCTGTGGCTCAGTGGATTGAGCGCCAACCTGCAAACCCAAGGGTCGCTGGTTCAATTCCCAGTCAGAGCACATGCCTGGGTTGCAGGCCAGGTACCCAGTTGGAGGGGCGCGTGAGAGGCAACCACACACTGATGTTTTGCTCCCTCTCTCCTTCCCTTGCCCTCTCTCTAAAAATAAATAAAATAAAATCTTTAGGGGAGGGAGGTGGGGAGGGCTGGGGTGGTAGGAAGGGGTTGGGGGGGAGGCAGAAAACTACTTGAATTAAAAAAAATTTTTTTAAAGGCACCAATAAACTGTGCTAATGAGGCTGTAGTCAAATCAGCCCTCTCTACATTTCAGGTGGAAGTGTGAACTAGTACAAATTCTTTGAAGGGCAATTAAACAACAGCTGTTAAAATTACAAATACAGCCCAGCTCAGCTGGTTGGTCAGCATCCTACAACACAAAAGGTCCCAGTTCAACTCCCAGTCAGCGCACATGCCTGGGTTGCGGGCCTGGTCTCCAGTTAGGGAGCACACAATGGGGAGCCAATCCATGTTCTCGCACCCTGATGTTTCCCACCCCTTCTCCCTCCCTTCCCCTCTAAAAATAAGATCTTTTTTTTTTTTTTTGAAATTACAAATACAGTAGTCTCCCCAAGCGGGTATGTTCCAAGAGCTCCAATGAATACATAAAGCTGAGAATAGTACTGAACTCTAATATACTGTATTTTCTTCTGTACATACATACCTGTGATAAAGTTTATAAACTAAGCGCAGTAAAAGATTAACAGCACCTAATAATAAAATACAACAATCACAAAACATACTATAATAAAGAGTTAAGTGAATATGGTCTCTCTCTCAAAATATGTTTTTAAAAGAAGGTAAATAATGCCTTTTTTAAAAATTTTTTATTTATTTTTAGAGAGTTAAAGGGAGGGAGAAAGAGAGGGAGAGAAACATCAATGTGTGGTTGCCTCTCACGTACCTCCTACTAGGGACCTGGCCCACAACCCAGGCATGTGCCCTGACTGGGAATCAAACCAGTGACCTTTTGGTTTGCAGGATGATGCTCAATCCACTGAGCCACACGAGTCAGGGCTCTCTCAAAAATATCTTACAGTACTGTACATGTACCATGGATACACTACACAAAGGGATTATTCACAATCCAGGCAGGACAGAGCCAGCAGAGAAGGACTCAGAACAGCATGCGACTTATAACTTATAAATTGTTTATTTCTGGAACTTTCCATTTAACATATCCCCTGCATGTTAACTGAAAACCATGGAAAGCGAAACCAGGAATAAAGGGGAGACTATTGCACATACATCTTTTGTCCCAGCAACTGCACTTCTAAAAATGTAGCCTATAAATCCCACAGACTTATCATACAAGAGTAAAACGGTATTTGTTCAGGCTTACTCGCTGCAGCATTCCTCACAATGAAACGATGTCTAACAACAAGAGACTGGTTAAGTACGTACCACATAAACTGGAGTACCCCGCAGCCACTAAAAAGAATGAGGCACTTCTTTACTGCTATAGACCAAGTAGAAGACACTGTCCAAAATTTGGATAGGCCACCATGTGAGGGCCACCCTGACAAACCCACAGAGGGCTCGGAAAGGCGGAAAGCACCCACGCACAGTGTCTGTACGGAAGCAGCACTTTTATTATTTGCATCCCCGGGATGTGGCACAACAGTCCCTGCTTTGCCAACCAGTGCACCAAAACAAAAGAGGCCACAGACACAGAAGACAAGACAGCTGCACAACGAGGAGATTCGGTGACAAAGCCAACAGGGCCGCCCAGTTCCAACAGCTGCTAAGGACTCCATCACACAAGCACAAAGCTGACCACAGCCAGGCTCCCACCTGGTTGGGAAACGGACAAGATAAAGTCACACCCTGCCTTGCCTTCAGTGCCAGAAACAGTGACAGCAAAGACACAGAGACAGAAACGGAGAAAGAGTGATTCCTTATTCAGAGTATTCACCGAATATCACAAAGGGTGGCTACCAGAGACCAGCCGCGGGGCTGGAAGAAACCCAGGAAGAAGTGGGCCTTGAGGTGAGCCTCTGAACAGGCAGAACAACGGAGGCCTGAGCAAAATCTAGGGGCCAGAAGATAAAGTTCAAGAAAATGAAGACTAGCTTGGAAAATTCTTAAAATAATCATACAACCTGAAGCAAAAACAGTGTCATTTGCAGTCAAAATGCAAACGCTCCCCCGCGCCAGCCCCAGCGCCAAGCAGGGCTCGCACTCACCGACACCACGCAGTCCACCACGGGCTTCTTGAGGACGCTCTCCGCCGTCTCCTTCAGTTTGGACAGGAGCATGGCGGTCACCTGCTCCGTGGTGAAACTCCGCTCTTCCTCCATGTATCTCACCTGCAGTAACGTAACAAAAGGACCTTGACTTACAGTTCTTCATGTCCTAAGAGTTTCAAATGAGCAACGGCTCCCATCATCAATGAACTATTATCTCAAGAAGGAAGAGAAGAAAGCTAGTTTTGAAAGCAAAAGTAACGTGAAGGTCACCTCTAGCTTTATCGCGCGCACTGACACTTGAAGATAAGGACCACTATGTAAGCAGGGCTGTGACAACCAATGAAACCGGGAAAATCTGCCTGTGCAGCAGCCCACTGACGTAGCTCACCGTGAGCCACAGCACCCCTCTGTAAAAGGGGCTGGTGGCGAAACTATTTCAGCACCCGACATTCTATCTCTGTTTTACTTTGTTTACTACGCTGACTGTTACCATCTCCCCAGTTAAGATCCAATCTAACCTGAGGGCATGGTTTTAGTCAAATTAATTCACTGCTGTAGCCCCCGCACCTGAGAGACATGACAGAATAAATACTTGGCGCATTAAAGAATGATGAACAAAGCTTCAAACTATCCTGCCCTGGATAAAAGTCTACAAGTTTGACAAGAGCTGCAAACTTTAAGTGTTGAAAGGTTACTACCTAGGATAAGCCCCATCCCACATATACCCAGTCCCCAACCATGACCCAGACCAGGAAATGTCACTCTCTCTTTTTAATGTACTGCTCCAGCTCAGCCCGAAAGCTCCCTGCCCCTCACCTCTCACTCCCCAGCCCAACCACAATGCATCCTGGTCCGCAGTCTAACAGTTTCTCACTTTACTGCACGATAAAAACGGGAAAATAACCCTCTTGATGAGCCTCTTCCTAAGCTGCCCCCATCCCTGCTATTTGTCTAACCTCAGCCACCTCCTCCGCCTTTGTACTTGGCTCCACTTAACCCCCAGGGCTTCTCCCCGGCCTCTCGCTCCTCTTCTTGCAATGCTTAGGACTAAATTGGCCAATGTCCGTCCTGTTCTTTCTTAACAACGAGCGTCGCCCTCGCTTCCTCAGCTCCCCTTTTCCTTTTTCCCTCCTCTGCACTCCAGCTTTACCCTTTCTAGGTCATTCACACTGTTCTGAGACTACTGCCACGGGTATCCTAAGTAAACCCAGAGATCATTCTTCAGTTACCAGAATTCTTCACTTCTAAATTCAACTGAATTCTGGGCTACAATGGTACAACTGATTACCTTTTTCTCCCAACTCCCATCATCTCTTGGATTTGTTCCCATATTCTTATTTCTCCAGCTGAAATATCTAAAACACCAAATCTCCTCTCTCTAAACTCACCTGCCTGGAAAGCTCAACCACCCTCCTGGATTCTTAGCACCTGTGCATGCTAGAGAGGCAGAGGCATGCACCCTTCCCATTCCCCAGCCTCCCACCTCTTTTGTATGATCAGTTCACTGCATGCTTCACAAACAGACTCTTTAGGTGTCCCAGAGATATCAAAGACTCAGCTCCCCTTTCCTCCCCTGCCCAGAGTATAACCACCTATCTGCCCAGTGACTTAAAAGCACTGATTTCTTTGCCTGTCTTCCACAAGTCACACCCTAAAATCACACAGCAAACAAGACAAGCAGCAATGGCAGCATTAGCTTCATCACTACCCACCCATCCAAGCCATATTAACAGGGCCACCTATGGTTCTCAATCAAAGCTTGAGAACCGTATCACTAAATCCAAATCACTAAAAAAAATGCCAAGAGGTCTTTATTAGCAAGAGCTTTTCCTAAGCATTTATAAGCATTTTCATTACAACAGGAAATCAGAACTGTATCAATATACACTGGCCCAATAAAAATAAAATGCTGTATTTTGATCATAAGGCATCATCTTGAGAACCTTACCTTTATACCTGTTAATCCAGTGGGTAATTGCACAATATCATACGCAAGGTTAGATTTTTCTACCTCCACAAATGGGTCAGAGAATGCCCGGCCATGGAATCTTTTAAATCCTTGGACTGTGTTCTTTGCATTGGAAATGATCTAAGACAAAGGATATCAGAGTCAACGAGTAGAAAGACTGATAGCAATTAAATTAGGGGAAAAATTCAACAGCATCGGATTAAATTAGCATCATTTTAATGCCACCAAGTTTCCTTCTGAGGTTCAGTGTCCTTCCGCACTAAGCCTTTCTGAGCGACGTCTGCAAGCGCCTGAGGCCTGAGGGGTGAGGGCCTCGAACAGGTGACAGACAGAGCTCACAGCCCAGCGTGCCCTGCTTCCTCACACAGACAAGTTGTGATGCCTGTAAGAGTATTTTCTTTGTCTTAAACTTCTATTAAACATTTAGATAGGGTTTTTAGCCTTCAAAAATTACCCATAGTTTGTGATTCGATCTTTCCAGGAGTCAGTTTGGAAGTCTGTGTTGATTCACAAGTTCTGGTCAGAGAAGCCTCCCGTGAAGAGACACAGAGGGCACCGAGTACACGGAGATGACTGCAAAACGCTGTGTGCAGAGGGCTGCTCGCCACACCAGGGAGCGGGGACGGCCTGAGTGTGCACGGTGAACACACGGTGAACACACGGTGGTGCACCCACACGGGGGCCAGATTATATTAGGAGGCTGAAAGATGAGTACCTATACAGTATGACCTCACTTTTGTAGAAGAGAAAGTTTTTATATGCTTAGGAAGAGTGCAACAGGTTAACATTAAGATACAAATTGATTTCTGTAAAATGATAGTACGATAAAACTTCCAAAATCGTACTATGTCTGTATTTTTACATTTCTTTCCAATAAAGTACTATAATTTATGGGGAAAAAAAAAAAACACTGGCAAAGACATTCAAAAAATTCCAGCATGAACTTGTCCTAAAGACTCACAGGCTCCTCCTCCTGATGCAGGAGTGAAGTGTGCCAAGCCCCAAGGAAAAGCTGCAGAGCTCCTCTGCACCGGGCACGTCAAAAGGCCTTTCTGCAGAGCAGTGAGGCCACCCCGCCGGGCCCTGCTTCAGCAGACGGCCAAGAAGAAACTCAGGATCACAATGACCATGTCAACCGAGAACTCGGCAGCCAGTGCAGTACAGTAACTACTCTCAATGATGGAAGCAAATTTAAAACCAAGAAGAATTCACTGAAATTTCAGAAGGAAAGGGATTTCAATATAGCTATGTACTTGCTAGCTACTGCCTCCTAGATTATAAAACACCCAGTTTTATTAATAATCATCTGGCCAAGCACCATTTTCTTAGGCTTATGAATTTTAGGCCCTTCCCAGTCCAGAAAAAGAGACAAGTATTCATTCTATAGTTTGTTCCAGATTGAATCATAAAAAAAAAAAAAAAGGTCAAACACACAACTCCTTCATTTCACAGTAACCTCAGACACTCAGGATAAGAAACTCTTGGTTCTTATTCTGCTGCTCTGGTTACTCAGAAACCAGCAGATATGTCAGACTCCTGGTTTGAAAAGTAAACTAATGGTAAATTAATGTGCTTCTAGTGTTTTCCTTCCTTGAGAACCCTGATTAACAGTATCAAATCTAGAGACTACACTGACCTTCAGTATTAGTAAGAAGAAAAGCCCATGCCCTGGCTGATGTGGCTCAGTGGACTGAGTGCCAGCCTGCGAACCAAAGGGTCGCTGGTTCAATTTCCAGTCAGGGCACGTGCCTGGGTTGCAGGCCAGGTCCCCGGTAGGGGGCACATAAGAGGAAACCACACATTGATGTTTCTCTCCCTCTCTTTCTCCTTCCCTTCCCCTCTCTAAAATTAAATAAATAAAATCTTTAAAAAAAAGAAGAAAAAGAAAAGCCCAACAAAAAGACTTTAGGAGCACTTAAAATGCATTAAGTACTAAAATACATTAACACTAAATGCCTAGTTTGTATTAGATGGATTACAGCATTCATGCCATTCGCTCCAGCATCGTGAGCAGGGATCAGGGCTGTCTCCAGCTGCATGTCCAAGGCCTGCCACCGCTGGGCACACAAGGGGCACTCGAGCAGTTGCTGAACAGAGGGTGGACACACCAGAAAAATAGGTCCTTTTAGGAAAAAAACAAAACTACCTACCTGGCTTTTGGCTGCTGCTCCAATTGAACGATTCTTAGGACCAAAAGAAATGCAGGCCCTAGAAGATACAACAAACATTTTAGAAAATAACCTTATTGCAACTTTACACCCAAACCACACCAGGCGAGACTTCTCGGTCTTCACTAAAATGCCATGTATTTTAGCAACACAAAGGCAGTCTATGGTTTTAACCTTTCTATGGAGTAAAACTGTCCATGGGTGCCCAGGCTTTAGACGTTGAGGTTTTATATGACGACCATCTATCTAAAACACTACAGAGAGGTGGGCTCAGCAGTCTCCACTGTCCTCTAATTCTTCAAGTCTGCTGTTCAAAATACTAACGCAAAATAATGTATCTTCATCGATTCGTCAATTAAATGTTGTTTTCTAAAACAGCTTATAACTGTGCCAAGAGAACAGTCTCTAAACCCCGGTAACTACTCCTGTCCTACTGTAAAAGAAAAGTAAATTCTCTAGAACTAGCTTCTGAAGACTCGTTTTCTGACAAGGAACTTCATTCCCACTTCTGAACACAGTCTTCCAGATCACCGATTCATATACTGCCCGCTGGGCTGGATCTATTTGCTGAATCTTCTAGAAAGCAAAACTGAAACCAGGTTCGAGGTAGGACCACTGTAAAATACTGCGCTTGAACTTACGGTTGTATCATCGCTGACGCTTCCGCCCCCGTGCCTCACCCTGCGTTCTTCAGTCTCATAACCCCTCTGGGACCTTGCCCCTGTTACCTTTACCCTCACTGACCTGTCACCTCCCTTTCCAATAGTGGCTTTTTCTCTCGAGCTTCAATAAGATCAAATTCACCCAAAAGACAGAGCTCCTCCGAGTCCATTTCCCCCTCAAGCTGGTACAGCCCTCTTCCTCTGCTTTAATTATGAAGACTGCATAAACGGTTTATGGGTAGTATCGCATTTGATCCTCATAATCATCCTATCTTATCCCCATTTGATAGGAAGCCGAGACCAAAAAGGCATTAATAAGTAAATTTACCCAGGGTCATGTAATCTGAAAGCAAGGGAGTCAGATCATTTCTTCAAACTTTACGTTCTAGCTTTGACCTTGATCTCCTCTATCCTCCCCAGAACCCTAGTTCTTTCCATTTATAGCAGACTATGAAGTAGAGCTCTGGAGCCCTACTGCCTTGGTCCAAATCTGACTACATTAGATGACCAATTACCACATTAAGTGCAGAGCCGATTTTGCTGGGCTTTCCGTTCGGGCAGCGGGCCGGCAACCACTCAACGGGTGTTGAGTTAGAGTATAAACAGGTGCACCATGGTGCAGCCAATGCAAAACTTCATTAAAATCACATTTATTTTTTAACCTTGATACTGCCGGTTCCACGCACCGATGTTGCCCAAACGAAAAGTTCACTGTCAGTCCCCAGGGACTGATGCCGCGCTTAGACGTGTTAATTGAGTCGAACTGTACTTAAGTCTACTAGCCCCCCACACACTGACAGAATGCTGGGCCTCTCTGCACCTCCACAGCCCTTTGCAACTTTTGGGGTAAGAACCCCTGTGGGCCCGTTTCCCAAAGCAGTTTGCAGGCAGTTGTGCCCTGACTATGATTTAGCTTGAGATCTCATCATCAGCCTTCCTGCAAATATGCCAATCACTAAACTGTTTCAGAATTTCCTGGGTACCACTTAACTCTCTCCATTAGTGCTTACACCAGCTTTAGAAAACTGCCCAAGGCAATCTTACCCACTCCATCCACTCTACTACCAAGCCTATCCACTGGTAAAATTACATCTTTCTAAAAACTACCATATCTACAGAGGGAGAAAGGGGTGAAACATGGGATAACTGTTAATAGCATAATCAATAAATTGTAAAAATTAAAACTAAAAAATAAAAATAAAAACTACCAGATCTGGTTTTCTAACGTATATACCACTAATATCTCAATCCCACATAACTGGAATGTTAATTATATTCCTTGTTTTCTGCAGCCCTTTTTTCAAGCCTACATCTCAAAACAATTACTAACTCTAAGAATAAAAAACATGCTCCCAATTTTTTTGTATGTCCCGTTGAAGGGTTAATTTCCTATTCTATCTAGATAACTCTAGAAGCAAGAGCTTCTAATTACCTTCCCAAGAAAACCGATTACCAACAGAGCCCAGATCCCTCACCACCCCAACCGCATCCCCACCTTACAGCCGCCCTATGCACACAGTGACCCGACCAAGCTAAACAGTCTCCCGGCCTCCCTGCTCTGCTCACACCATGTCTACACCTGAAAATGCTCCAGTCCCTTCTAAATCACAGTGTTCTCCAGAAACATCACCCGCTTGTCTGTGAAGCCTTCCCAATCCCCCTCAAGGAAAAATTAATCATTCCCACTTCTTAAAACTTGTTGGACTTTGGGCAATGCAGATGTAGAATATTTCCACTGTCACAGAATGTACTACTGTACAGAGCTGCTCTAAGTAGTTTTTTCCTTGAAGTCAATTAACATTTTTACTTACTTTTAAAATCTACATCTGCCTTGTTAACAGTAATAGGAAGTGTTTCGTACATCTTGAAAAGCTAAATAAAAGTTTGTATCAGTTCAAATTTTTCATGCTGTGTTTGGTCTATGTATACACATACTACAAACAGGTCCCAACTCCTTACAAAGCAATCAAATGTCACTAACGGAACATCAATCTTCACCCCATAACACAGCAGCAACCCCTCGAACAAGGTATGTAACTTGCAAAGTATGAGAGAAGTCCACGTTTTTCTTACTGTATCATAGGAAATTATCAATACAGTATCACTACACAACATTTACGTTCTAAAAAAGTTCTATAACAATATGCCAACTACTGCACCAAAGAGATCTTTTGGGGTGGGGAAGAAATAGAGAAATCCTTGGCTTTTCCACTCGGCCATCAACCTGACTGATTGGAACACACACGCAGTGAAAAGAGCCACGGCCCTACAATCAGACCATCAGGGTCTGTCCAAGTCCCTTCTCTGTCTTCCTAGCTGTGCAATCTCCCAGTTGCCTAATTTCTCTTGAAATTCAACGGCTCATCTCTAAGTTGGAAAAATTAGCACCACCCTCAACGGGTTACTATAAAGATTAAATTTTTTTGATCCACTTTTAAAGGGATCATAACAAATAAAATATAGCTCTTACTCTAGCTTCAATGAAACCCTGGTCCCAGTTTCATACGAAAACATGCCAACCAGTTTGCTCTGTAAATTCTGCTTCACACCCTGGCTGGTGTGGCCGAGTGGACTGAGCACCGGCCTGTGAACTAAAACGCTGCTGGTTCGATTCCCAGTCAGGACACATGCCTGGGTTGCACGCCAGGTCCCCAGTTGGGGGCATGATGTATCTCTTGCACCTCAATGTTTCTCTCCCTCTCTTTCTCCCTTCCCATCTCTCTAAAATTAAGTAAATAAAATCTTTTAATTAATTCTGCTTCACTTTCTCAAACTGTCCAATAAAATCTAGTCAGCCATCCTAGAATCATCTACCCCCAGAAAAGAAATTTATTATTAATTTATGTGCCTGGCATTAATCTCTTAAATTTTTTCAAAGTATTCTGGCAATTTGTACTGAAACCTAAGCATATATATCTTTACCCTAGCAACTTCACAACTGAAAATCTATCCAACAAAAATAAAAGTATTAACATGTAAACATATATAAAAAACTACTTGAAGAACTGTTTGTAATAGCAAAATATTAGAAATAACCTGAGCATTTGGAGAAAACACGTTACAGTCCTAATATGGAATTACATATTTAAGGAGATAAATTCACATTTGACTCTGAAAGACGTCTAAAATATAGGGTGGGGCAAAAGTAGGTTTACAGTTGTGAGTGCATGAAATATGTTTAATCTTGTATTATTATTATTACATTTTCCATACACACAACTGTAAACACCTACTTCTGCTCCACCCTGTATAGCTGGAAAAAGTTACAAAATAGAATATGATCCTATTTGTTCAAACACACAATCTAGAAAAAGGTATGCAAGAGTAGAGAGCAAACTAGAGTGAGAGGAAACTTAATTTTAACATTCCAGTGTATTTATCGTTACAGCCAACAAGTATTTTGTTAAGTCAGTTAGAAAAAAAAGTTTCCGGAAACAATTTAGACCCTAGTAACAAAGTTCCTACCAATTACTTCTACCAATTTTACATGCGAGGCTGCTGCTCAGTTCTTCAATGATTTAAGAAGCTGCTTTCATAACCTCTCCCGTGAGACACCTGACGGGAACGGTGCAAGCAGTCTGAAGCTTTAGTTAACAAATCGGCCTCCCTTTTCTTTAAATCCAAGTCATCCTGCTGCTCTTTTTATATCTACATGACATGTAAAGACATTCACTTCATAGAGAAAGAATTTTCTTGCACAAATAAGGTATCAGATGTTAATTTGCCAGTCACCCAAAAATTATACATACTTTCAGCTTTTGCTCTGATGGGTGGTTATTAATAATTTCATCTCTTCAAATTCCTAATGTGTTGCTTTATTAGGAACTAAATTCATCAAAATGATACTGTAAACAATTCATGCCTTATGACCCAGCAATTCCACTCCTGAGGATATATCCAAACAAATCCATAGTTAATTCAAAAGAATATATGTAGCACTACTGACAATCATGAAGATATGGAAGCAACCCAAGTGCCCATCAATAGTCAAGTAGATAAAAAAGCCGTGGAACAGTGCTGGCCAGGTGGCTCATTTTGTTGGGGCAACATCCCGTTCACCAAGGGGTTGCAGGTTCGATTCCAGTCAGGGCACATATCTAGGCTGCAGGTTCCATCCCTAGTCAGGGTGCATATGGGAGGCAGCCAATCAATGTTTCCTTCTTTATTTCTCTTTCTCTCCATCCCCCCAACCCCCAATCAGTTAACAAGTCCTTCAGTGAGGATTTAAAAAAAGCTGTGGTACATACATACAGTGGGGTATTACGCAACCATAAAACACATAGGTCTTACCATCTGCGACAGCATGGATGGACCTAGGGGATATTATTATGCTAAGTGAAATAACTCCATCAGAGAAAGACACATGGCATATGACTTCACTTATATGTAGAATCTAAGGAACAGAATAAACTAATAAAACGTAAACAGACTCAGACACAGAGAACAGACGAGGGCTGCCAGAGGGAAAGGGAGCCAGGGGACTGGGTGAAAACGGTTCAAGGATGAAGTACAAACTGCTGATTACAAAACAGACACAGGGATGCGACGTACAGAACAGGGCATACAGCGGGTAGTATTTAGTAACTACACGGGGCCAGGCGGTACAGGAACAGCAGCACTTAGTGAAGTGTTTTTGAGTACACGACCACTGTGCTGTGCACCTGAAACTGTGTAAAACAAAATATTACTAAATGTAAACTGGAATAAACAAACAACTCACACACAAAATTATTTTCTTCTTTTTCTTTTTAATCCTCACCTGAGGATATAGTTATTGATTTTAGAGAGGGTGGGGGTGAGAGGATAGAGAAAGAGAGAGTGAGAAACAGAAAGAGAGAGAACATCAACTGGTTGCCTCCCATACGCACCCAGACCAGGGATTGAACTGGCAACTGAGATGTTGGGTTGGCCATAAAGTCCATATAGTTTTTCCCATAAAGTAAAACACACATTTTTCATTTTCACCAATAACTTCATTGATTTGGATATCTTGAGTATGTTGGCTATCTCCCGCTATTGGCTTCTAGTGGGTAGAGGCCAGGGGCGCTGCTAAACATCTCCCAATGCATAAGACAGCCCCACAATAAAGACTTATTTGGCCAAAACGTCAATAGTACCAAGAAACTTTGCAAATCACTTCTGACATGTTCAATCACTCACAGTACCTTATAATAACACAGACTGCACTCAAGTCTTTGAGTTTGTTGCATTTTTACCTTTCTTGAAATAATCATAATACACCAAAAATGCTGCATATTTTCTTCCATTCTCAATATTAAAATGGCTGCACAAAATTCACCAATTAGGTTGTTTTTTTAATGCACGCTGATATCACATCACAGCTGTCACAATGCAATCTAACAAAATTGTTTCAAATGAAATTAGAGACAACTAAGCACTACTAGAGCCATACATAGTACAAAAAAAAAAATAAAACCTAAGGGACTTTTTGGCCAACCCAGTGTGTGCCCTGATCAGGAACCACACCCACAACCTTCTGGTGTATGGGATGACACTCCAACTGAGCAACTCAGCCAGGGCCACAGAATTATTTTCATAATTCATTTCTACTCTATAAATTGTTCATTTTGGAAAGTATAACTCAATTAACTTCTGTTTGACAGTCCAAAAACATTCTTATTGCTAAAAAGCTTTACGGTTGTACCCTTTCTACTGTAATAATCCAACTAAATATAAAAATAGACTTTCCAAGCCTATAGTCAAAAAACATCAACAGCCCTGGCTAGTGTGGCTCAGCAGACTGAGGGGTCAGCCTGCGAACCAAAGGGGCCGATTCAATTCCAAGGCAGGGCATCTGCCTAGGTTGTGGACCAGGTCCCCAGTAGGGGGGCGCTCGAGAGTCGACCACACATTGATGTTTCTCTCCCTCCCTTCCCCTCTCTCTAAAAATAAATAAAATCTTAAAAAGAAAGAAAGAAAGAATTGAGGTACTTCCATCATAGCCAACCCTTGGAACCCACTCCACTCGCAGAGTAAAACAAACATACACCACACTGTCTGTCTGAGGTATGAAACCACTGTTCCATAACTACTACAAAAGATCAACCTTTCTTGCTCTCATGTTACTTAGCCAGACAGACTCTACCACAGAAATCTCAGCTAATCAAAATCAGTTCAAAAAAATTACTTGGCCCTGGCTGGTGTGGCTGAGTTGGTTGGAGCATCGGCCCATAAACCAAAAGGTCACAGGTTCGATCCCTGGTCGGGGACCATGTGAGAAGGCAACCAATCATGTTTCTGACATTGATGTTCCCCTTCTTCCCTCTCTCTCAAAGCAATGAAAAAAATGTGGTCTGGTGAGGGTATTTGAAAAAATTATTTGGGTGTATGGCATCCCTGTAAGTTCCTGAAGAATAAAAAAAGAAAATATAAGGAAGACATATAAGAAAACTTACAAGTTAATACATCACTTAAAGTATTTAAAAGGCATTTTCTTATCACAATTACATACTGTATCTGGTCACTTAGTCTTTGAGGCATATTTAATTGTGAAATGGAAATATTAAGTTCTTTTTTTCCTTAAAGAATTCAGTTTTAAATATGGAATTTATGTTAAAATTGCGGCAACTACTGTTTGTCTTAAAAAATTCAGAGCATAAGGTAACAGCCTAAACGAAAGGATAGAAACACTGTTTGTTCCAATATCTGGGATTCTTTTCCCTCTGGCAAAGTCTGTTCAATTCTAGGCAAGAACGAACCAAGATGCTGCATGACCAACTCAAGTGTTCCAGCTTTTTGCCAATGAAGAAAACTAGGATCCAGAGAGGAAGACATTATCAAATAGGAAATTAATGCTTAAATACCTAAAAACAAAATTTAATGCTTAAAAAAAAAAAAAAACATCAATGTACAATACACTTCCCTGGAAATACAAATCAGAACATACCCATTGTTAAAAACTACAAAAACAGCCAGGGGTGGGGGGTAGGATGTATGCTAATGAGTAGAGCCTTTCTTTCGAGAGTGATGGAAAATTTTTTAAATTGATTGTTGCACAAATTTGTGACCACACAAAAACAATCTAACTGCATACTTCAAACTATATCTTAATAAAGCCGTTAAAAACTAAAAACAAAATCAACAAAGGGCCATCAAAGTTCATTTCAGGATCTGGGGTGGGTTTTTAGGAGAAGCAGCTGGGTTAGCTCTAAAATAAGGGCAAAAATTTGGTAAGTGGAAGGGAAATGTGGGGATCCCTCTAGGTAGCGAAGATCAGGCAAGTAGATGGGAATCTAGTTTGACTAGCAATCTGCTTAAGAAGCATGACAAAAGTCAAGGTGAAAACTGCACTTTAGAACAGATGCCCGTGATCGGCCACACTGAGAACCTAGCAAATAGTATAAAGCTTAAAAGATTTTGCCCAAGCCCTGGCTGGTGTAGCTCAGTGGATTGAGCGCAGGTTGGGAACCAAAGGGTCCTGGTTCGATTCCCAGTCAGGGCACATGCCTAGGTTGCAGGCCAGGTCCCTGTGAGGGCCATGTGAGAGGCAACCATACATTGCTGTTTCTCTCCCTCTCTGTCTCCCTCCCTTCCCCTCTCTCTAAAAATAAATAAAATCTTTAAAAAAAAAAGATTTTTCCCAAGAGGACGACAGTGGACTGAAAGGGTTCTCTACATACTCAGAAAGTAGATTATTCTACTCTAACCAAGTAAAGACCTGGGTGAGTCATGATTTTTTAGAACTATGTCTATACTGGTCCCATAACTTACTACAGGTTCTAGAAGTCAAAGTGAGCCCCTGAGTCATTCAGTAACTGTGGCCTAGTCCTGGGCAGCGTAGCTCACAGCGTAGTCTTAGGTTGCAGTTCATCACTGGTAGGGCACATACGAGAATCAACCAATGAATGCATAAATAAGTGGAACAACAAATCTACGTTTCTTGTTTCCCTCCTTCCTCTCCCTCTCTAAAGTATGTATGTAAGTAAGTAAATAAATAGCAACTGCGGCCAACACCCCCCGGTTGGAATGTTATTACTGTGTAAGTGGATGCACACAGAATAGCAGAGAATGACCCAACATAGTTCAATATACTGAAAGGATGGGAGAAAACAAAGTGAATGCAAAGGTATCGACACAGCATCGATTTTATTAAGTCCTTTCCTGGTATCTATTACACCACCACCCCAAACTAAGAACCCTGGTCCACCCGGAGCCTAGACTCAGGCTCTCCCGCTCCCCACCTTCCGGGCGCCGCCCCGCCCCCACTCACGTGGGACTCTAGCCGCTTCACCTCCGGGCCGCCGGCAGACGCCAAAACCCCTTCAACTTTTAAGTGCCTGCTGTATGCAAAGCTACGAACTCTGTGTTAAGTTCAACAAACGTCAGTATGCCGTGGGCCTGATCTCTGCCTGCTTAAAGAGGATCTCCGTCCACCGTACATCCCAGGCCTGCCTTCCCCCCAGCTTCTACCCCGGTTCTCCGCTGTTCCGACTACCAGCTCATAGCCTTCGCTTAGCCGGCGAAGCACCGGCAAAAGGCCTCGCTCCTAGGGCAGACCCACGCGGCGGGTCGTGACCACTAGTGACCTGGCACCCAGCGGGGGTCCCCTATCCCCCGAGCCTTCGGCTCGGAACGGAGATGACTCCCCGGCCGTGTTCCCCAGCCGCGAGGGTCGCAGACCCGAGCAATTGGCACCTCCCCAATCCCCCAGCTCACGCGGCCGGCGTGGCCCACACTTACGGCGTGCAGCGGTCGCTGTACTCATTAGCTATGGTCTCGATGCCGCCGGCGCGTGCCACAGCAACGTAGCAGCTCTGGAAGCCGAGATCTATGCCTACCACCGACATGGCGCCAGCTAAAGCTCGGGCTCGAGCCCGGGTCCGGCCGGCGAGACAGGACACAGACCCCGGTGGGGCTGGCGCGCGGAGAGCGGGCCGCGTAGGCCAGGGGACCGGAGCGAGCGGGGACGTGGGGGTTCCCACGCGAGGGCCTAAGTCCTCGTAAACGGATCCGCTGCAGAGCGTGCTGCCCAGGCCGGCTCCGGCTGAGCGGCCACAGTGGAAGCGCCGGGTAGCGGGGGCGGAGAAGATCTCGAAAGATCTCGTTGCGACGAGAATGAAGCTGCGGAGCGAGAACTGCGAAGGAAAGAAATGTTCTCGCGAGATCTCGACTCAAACGTTTTTCCTTTTGAGGTCCCACCCCCAGTTACGTAGAAGCGTACGTCTTGTCCAGGCAAGAGAACCTCGGAGGGTGGAAAATGGTTGAGAGGCGGAGCTAACCAATTGAACCTGCGCACGGAATTTGCCGCAGCTGTTTTCCATGAAGGCAGAAAGCGGTAGAACACCTCTGCTTCCAAAAGAAAGCAAAGTGGGTAGCCGGCTTTGAAGCAAAGTACTGAGGAAGTGCGTTTGGCCTACTTCCGCCGTTTCTCTTTATATCAAAAGAAACTTCCGGTGGTGGGACCTCCTGCGCCTCACCTTGTGTTGAGACTCCAAAATGGGAGCGATGTTGGCCCGTTGAGGGGAGGGCAGCTGTAGGAACACGGCCCCAAGTAGGGCCTTAAATTGAGCAATGTCAAAGTCAAAGACAGCGTCCTCCCCGGCAGAGGGAAGGAATCCACTCAATCCCACCGCCTTGTGGTTTTGGGGGTTTTTTTCAGTTCTGCCTTTCAGGGTTCTCTAAACCACTCCTGTCTTTGGATAAGACTGAGGAGCCTACAGGACTTAAACCTTTTAATCCTAATAACATATTCCAAGTACCTGTCCAGAACTGGATACAGGAGACAGAGATGATGAGCTACCAGCCAGTTAAGTGGTAGGATTACATGAAGCTAATGAATTTTTTTTAACGTTGTAGAGTGTCTTCCAATCACCAGCTACTAAGCAAGCAGGGAATGGAATGGGTATCTCTGCCAGGCTTGCTTTCCCTCCTGATTTCAAAGCTGGCAGAATATTACCCACTATCTAGACGTGATCCTGGGAAGTTGAAACTAATGAATCTTAATTTAGGTCCACCTGGGAGAGCAGGGCATGGCTCAGAGTTAGAGTGTTCCAGATGCCTAGGGGAAGCCAGCTTGCTATCGGGAAGCAATTCTGTGTAATAAGCGTATCTGTTAAATTGCTTAATGAGATTTCAGAAGAAGGGGAATCTGAATCTCCAACAAGTCTCCAGTAATTTGTTGTAATTTCTTGTTGTAAGTATATACTTTGTGATTCTGTCTTTTAAGGGCCCCCAACATATTTTTTAAAGATTTTATTTATTTATTTTTAGAGAGGGGAAGGGAGGGAGAAAGAGAGGGAGAGAAACATCAGTGTGTGCTTGCCTCTCACTGGAATGTGCCCTGACTGGGAATCAAACCAGCGACCCTTTGGTTCACAGCCCACGCTCAATCCACTGAGCTATACCAGCCAGGGCCAAAGTTGTATTTTTTTATGTTAGGTTGGCTTTGACCTTCCATCCTCTATCTCCTGTTTTTCTCCTACCTGGAGGGATATCAGTAACAACAAGGAAAGTATTGACCTTAATTATGACGGTCTGTATCCATTAATCTGTTCTGGGTTATTAAATACTGAGCAAACAGGCCAGGCGCCCTGGGCTGAAGTGCCTAATCTGCCTAAAAGATCATTGTCTGGTTTACTGGCTCTGTCTCTGCCTTTCTTCTTGTGGGAGGCCTCCCCAGCCTTTAGCTAAACTGGCAGAAAGCACACCCATCTCTCTTTATGTTCCAATTTCATATCCACTTGCCGTAATTGCCTTGGCACAGCTTTCAGTTTAAAATACCATCAACCCTATCAATCTTTTTAAGGATTTGTCCTTCTCAAAATAAAACATTAACATCAGTCACAGAGAGTACTCATCCTGCTATAAATAGTTTCCTGGATGTCAAACTTATAGCTCGGGAGGCTATTCTGGGGTATTTAAATAAATGAAGTCAGAAAAAAGTTATTTAAGAATTCTGAAGAATCTTTACGACAAGTTTCCAAGAATCACAACTGTGAAGCACAAAGTTGCCAGAGTAATGTGGGAGGCACTGTGGTTGAAGCACAAGTTCTTCTCATTCAGCAGAGTTATTCTGATACATTAGAAGAAGGAGGTTGTTAAATGCCTTTTTCTGCTACAATGGTTAAATTTAGTTCCAAGCAATCCAGAAGGTGTGTGAAGGTGTTTGCTTGCTTGCTTGCTTGTTTGTTTGTTTGTTTTAAAAATTCAGTATTCATAGGCTGCTCAGATGAGAATTCATAATCATCCCTGCCAAGTGGCCTGTGGAATATTGCCCCACACTCTGGAGCAGCTTCTGCAGTTCTTTTCTTCAGGGGGAAGTTAAAAGCTCCAATAATGGTGTTTTCTGATCTCCTTGATGTCATAGTGAGTGGACCAGTGCCCTCAGTCAAACCAGCACCCCATCTTAACCCTCTAAAACTCTAATCGCTCATGGCTTCTCAGCGTCTAGGCTAAGATCAAGTGTAGTATCTGTTCTTATCAGTTTAAAACTCTAATCGCTCAATAATAATTACTATATCCTATGTCCCTAGCCTTCAGCTAAGGTAGCAAAAGCAGAGCCATATCTCTTTATGTTCCAATTTCTTGTCTACAGTATGGGCGGTACATATCACCAGACATCGTGCTGAGTGAGGTAGACACCATAATTCATTTCATCTTCATAGCAAACCCAGTAGGCAGGCATTTTCCAATGTTATAGACGAGAAGACTGAGACTTGTTGCGGTTGAGGAACCTGTTCAAGGTCACACAGCTTTTAAAGCTCTGACTTCAACATGGGTTTCCTACAACTACACCACTGCTGTCTTTAAATTCATGTTCCTTGTAGAGGTCCATTAAAGTAAATAGTGGGAAATAAAAGAGTAAAAGAAATAATTCAACTAGAAACCTTCACTATTGACATTTTGGAATATTTTCCTTCCTTTTGTTGTGTATGATGGTGGAATTTGGTCATGCCTTTTTTAACATTAGGTTAAGTCAGCCTTTCCCAACTTGTGTTCCCCAGGACAGTGTGCCATGAAATATTGACAGGTTAATATTACCATCTTAAAGGCTCTGAAAAGTCCTGTAGAAAACCCGTTTCACTTTGTTGCATCATAAATACAAGTATGCATATAAGAAATACTACTTAAGGAGTAGTAGAACACAGTTTAGCCTCCCGCTTTTCCCCCTCAGGCGTTTATCTAGTCACATGCTCTTCTGATACAAAAACTGCAGTTATAGTTCACTTCTGACTCCAAATCGGCAAAGATTCTAGGGTCGGTCTTTCTTTACCCGATCACACCATCTGTTTACATAGTACCACTATGATCTCATTCTGAGGTCCTCCAAAGCCCATATTTTGCCCTTATTAAGGCTGATTACACTGATACATACATTTGGCCTCCATCATTATCAGTCCAAGCTCTTTCCCTCTTTATAACCTTAAAATGTTGGATGAGCCCTGGCTAGTGTGGCTCAGTGGATAGAGTGCTGGCCTGCAAACTGAAAGGTTGCTGGTTCAATTCCAGGTTGGGGCACATGCCTGGATTGCAGCAGGGTCCCCAGCTGGGGGCGTGCGAGAGGCGACCAATCAATGTGTTCCTTACACATCTATGTTTCTCCCACTCTTCCTCCCTCCCTTCCCTTCTCTCTAAAATGAAATAAATAAATATAATCTAAAATAACATGATCGATACTTTTTAAAAAATGCTGGATGAACTTCCCCCAGATTTTTCCGAGCCACACAAGCTGATACGATGATGAAAATTTAACCCTTTCATCTAGGTCCCTTGATCACCCAAAATATTCGTTGCCTGACTCACAACCTCCTTATCCATCAGCTCCACCCTCCCTTCAACCAGTCTCAGACACAGCTTTCTTCTGCCTCAAGCTGCTGGCGCTCCAGCTCCACCCCAAAGTCCTGCCTGTTGGTCTGGTCTGCTGAGAGCAGAAAGATGACTGACCTGTTCAGCCGTGTGACTCTGGCTTGTGCTATCTAAAGTTCAACAAGACTCCCAACCTGCCCCCACAACCCCCGCCCCACCCCCCAGGGAATTATTCTGCCATAGTAGCAGTTGCCATCTTGTTTGTACAAATTACAAAGCTTTCTCTCTACCGTCTTTTGTTTTAATTATCAAATTCATCAGAACTCGGTGTATTTTATGCTGGTTTCTGTTCAGATGTGTCATTTGTCTCAGGACAGAATGCTCTTTTCTTTGTTCTCTAAGACTCAAAGACAATGACTTTAAAAGCCCCCGTGGCCTCTGATAATAGTTCACTTTTCCTGGTTAACGAGGAATCTGGAGCGTGAATGTCTGTAATCTAATACAGCATCAGCGTTACTATGAACAGTGTTACTATGAACAAGCCGATGTGGCCTTCCACCCGTAACTGCTTCCCAACCAGTGGAGGGCCATTTACTTTCTTGTTGACATGTATTTAATGTTCAAATGCAACACGAGCTAAAAATCTAAATATATCGCTGGTGATTACAGCCCGACACCTGAATGCCAACAGTAGAAGCCCTGACTCGGAGGGGAGTGACTAACACGTCTTCCGGGCAGTGGCACAGGAATCTCCTCCCCCCCCCCCCCCCAGTGCAAAGGCAGCAGCAGCAGGCCAAAACAGGACAAGAGGGGTCTGAGCTCCCCAGAAGCGTCAGAGTTTCTTTTCCAGACAAGACGAAGACAAGCCTGGAAAAGGTGACCGAAAGAAGTTTCCGCTATGAAGATACTGGAAAGAAAGTTATCCCTTGGTAACCAAGGAGTGAGTTCCAAGGCCCCCACAGATGCCTAAATCCACAAATACATAAAGCCTTGTGCAGTATTTGTGCATCACTATGCACATCCTCCCGTATACTTTAGATCATCTCTAGATTACTTACAGCACCGAGTACAATGTGAATGCTGTGTAAATAGTTGTCATACTATTTTATTTAGGGAATAATGACAAGAAACAAAGGCCGTACATATTCAAGACAGACTCAACAACAGTAGGCCTAACTACGTAGTACATGTCAGCAACAACATAACTTTTTAAAAAACATTTTTAGTCCGGGTTGGTCGAATCATGGATGCGAAACCTGTGGATACAGAGGGCTGAATGTGCTCAGCAGAGTAGAAATGTAGTTAATAAGTCATTTTTCAAGACCGGGTTACTGGCCCTTTAAGAATACTATTAAATATTAATATATTTGGTGCCATTTCCACTAAAGGCAAAAGTTTATTTTTGGAGAAAGAGCAGTGACCCTAAAGATTCCAGCGAGACAGTCTTCCTGGGTTCTGCAGCTGGCTCCAGAGAGGGTGTCTTTTTCAACTGCAGTAGCTTTGCCTTAGCGGCGATCACGAGCAGTCGGAGCAAGCAGCACATTCATCTCTGGCATGTCTACCTCACCTCCGAGAGAAGATCCAGGAGCCCAGAAAGGCACCCCTGCACTAAAAGATCTCTTCCAGTCCTTTAAAATGCCCATGGAGTGCCAAAAATGCCTCCCTAGGCCTTCTCATGTTTTTTCTTAGGGCTTCTTCTCTGAAAGTAAACTTCCTTCCCAAGTTGGGGACCATGGTGACCATCTGCCACCTCCGTGTAAATGAACAGAAAACATAACCACAGGATTGAGAGGAAGTCCATGACTGAATGAGCTTCCCCACCTGCCCTCCCACTTTCAGTTTCCTTAGGTGAGTGTCCTCGACCTTTGAGATTTCCAATGGGATTTCCTAAATGTAGCACAGCTTCACTGCGACATCGGGGAGCCGGGGCGACTGGTGAGGCGAGGCTGGCAGCCGCGGGCCCAGCCTCTGTGAGGACTAGCTCTTTGACCCAGGGCGCGGCTGCTGGCAGCAGAGCCATTCTATCAGAACTGCAAGAGGAGCACAGTAATAATTAAGCTGTAATAATTACAACTGTGATACTGGTGCTATAAAGGACAAAGACAGACAGAAATAAAAGTCCAGAAACAAATCCAAGTACAAGAATTTAGTATATGATACATGACATTTCAGACTAGTAGGGGAGGAGGTGATGTTGAGACATAAGCTAATCAATTTGGAAATTTTTTTATATTATTTTTTAATTTAATCTTTATTATATTTTTCTTTTTTTCTTTTTTAAAATTTTTTTAGATTTTATTTATTTATTTTTAGAGAGAGGAGAAGGGAGGGAGAAAGAGCAATGTACAGTTGCCTCTCACATGGCCCTCACTGGGGACCTGGCCCGCAACCCAGGCATGTGCCCCGACAGGGAATCGAACCAGAGACCTTCTGGTTCCCAGCCCGCGCTCAATCCACTGAGCTACACCAGCCGGGCTAATCTTTATTATATTTTTCCATTACCATTTAGTCACCTTATACCCCCTTCCCCCCAACAATCACCAAGTTGTCCACCTCCGTGAGTCCTTTTTCCTTTTTGCTCAATCCCTCCACCTCCTAACCTCCCCACCTCAGTAGCTGTCACCTGTTCTCCATCTATGAGTCTGTCTCTCTTTTGCTCTTGGTTCAGTTTGTTCATTAGGTTCCACATATGAGTGTAATTATATGGTATTTGTCTTTCTATGCCTGGCTTATTTCGCTAGCATAATGTTCTCTGAGTCCATCCACGCTGTCACAAAGGGTAAAATTTTCTTCTTACAGCCAAGTAGAATTCCATTGTGTAAATGTCCCATAGTTGTTTTGTTTTGTTTTTTTAAGATTTTTTTAAGATTTTTTTTTTAAGATTTTATTTATTTATTTTCAGAGAGAGAAGGGAGGGAGAAAGAACAATGTATGGTTGCCTCTCACATGGCCCTCACGGGGACCTGGCCCGCAACCCAGGCATATGCCCCGACTGGGAATTGAACCAGTACCCTCTGGTTCCCAGCCCGCGCTCAATCCACTGAGCTACACCAGCCAGGCTTTATTTATTTATTTTTAGACAGAAGGAAGGGAGGGAGAAAGAAAGGGAGAGAAACATCAATGTGTGGTTGCCTCTCACGTGGCCTCCACTGGGAACCTGGCCTTCAACCCAGGCATGTGCCCTGACTGGGAATGAAACCGGTGACCCTTTGGTTCTCAGCCCGCGCTCAAAACACTGAGCCACACCAGCCAGGGCCCCGTAGTTGTTTTATCCACTCATCCATTGATGGACACTTTGGCTGCTTCCTTATCTTGGCGATTGTAAATAATGCTGCAATGAACATAGGGGTGCTTATATTCTTTTGAATTAATATTTTGGGTTCCTTCAGATATATTTCCAGAAGTGGGCTTCCTGGGTCAAAAGGCAGACCCATTTTTAATTTTTTGAGGTATCTCCATACTGCTTTCCACAGTGGCTACACCAGTCTGCATTCCCACCAACAGTGCAGAAGGGTTCCATTTCTCCACATCCTTGCCAGCACTTGTTATTTGTTGATTTATTGATAATAGCCATTCTGACAGGTGTGAGATGGTATGTCATTGTGGATTTCATTTGCATTTCTCTGATGATTAGTGACATTGAGCATCTTTTCATATGTCTATTGGCCAACTGTATGTCCTCTTTGGAGAAGTGTCTATTCAGGTTCTTTGACCATTTTTTAATTGGGGGTGGGGTTTTTTTTGGTGTTACGTTTTATAAGTACTTTATAAATTTTGAATATTAACCCCTTATCAGATGTATTGGCAAATATGTTCTCCCATCTGTGGGTTGTCTTCTTATTCTGTTAATGATTTCCTTTGTTGTGCAAAATTTTTTTAGTTTGATAAAGTCCCATTTGTTTATTTTCTCTTTTGTTTCCCTTACCTAGGGAGATATATCCAACAAAAATTTCTACGTGCAATGTCTGAGATTTTGCTGCCTATGTTTCCTTCTAAGATTTTTATGGTTTCAGGTCTAACATTTAAGTCTTTGATCCATTTTGAATTTATTATTGTGTGTGGTGTAAGAAGGTGGTCTAGTTTAATTTTTCTACACATATCTGTCCAATTTCCCCAACACCATTAATTGAATAAACTATCTTTAGCCCATTGTATATGCTTGCTTCCTCTGTTGAATATTAATTGACTATAAAGGTGTGGGTTTATTTCTGGGCTCTCTGTTCTGTTCCATTGATCTGCCCTCAAGGTTGCAAATGGTTTTTGTATAGGAGAGGTGCAAATGATTTCTGTCTGGTAGAAAAGATACTCCCAAATATTATGCTCTTTTTGCCCTGCATAACAGTAGAAGTTTATATTTAATTTAACAATCTAATTTCAGCATTCTTTCATTTTAGTCTTTTAAGTTCTCCGTTAAATCAGCTTTACTGTCCTGCTGGTCTCTTATTAATGAGTTAAATAAATCACTGACATGTCCTCATTATACATATTTGTATGTTTTTAACATTTTTCTTTTGCTTTTAATTTTTTAAAAATTAAACTTTCTCTTTAAAAAATTAGGCATAGAATTATCATATAATCGATAAATTCCACTCCTATGTATATACCCAAAGACATTGAGAGGATAGCAGGCTAATGGATTGAGTGAGGGCATGTGAACCAAAAGGTTGATGGTTGAATTCCCAGTCAGGGCAAATGCCTGGGCTGCAGGCCAGGTCCCCAGTAGGGGGCGCGCAAGAGGCAACTACACACTGATCCTTCCCCTCTCTTTCTTTCTGCCTTCCCCTCTCTAAAAATAAATGAATAAAATATTTTAAAAAGAAAGAAAGAAATGGAAAGCAAAGACCCGAATAGATAATTGTACACCAATGTTCACAGCGGCATTATCCTCAATGGCCAAACAATGGAAACATGACAAGCGTCCATAAGAGATGAGTAGGTAAAGAAAACGTGGTGTATAGACACAATGGGCATATAAACACAATGGAATATATAAAAGGATGAAATTCCGATACATGCTACAATATGAATAAACCTTGAACCCATTATGCTAAGTGCAAAAAGTCGGACACAGCAGGACAACTACTGCTTGACTCCATACATATGAGACATCTGGAATAAGCAAACTCATAGCGCGTAAAGTAGAGTTTGCCCTGGGCTATGGGGAGGGATGAATCTGGAGTCATTTTTTAAGTGGGTACAAAGTTTCTGTTGACATGATGAAAAAATTCTAGAAATCGATCATGCTGATGGTTGCACAACATTGTGAATATACTTAACGCCACTCAAAGGTGCGCTTTGAATGGTTACAGTGGTAAATTTATTTTATGTATACTTTCTACCACAATAAAAAAGTTATTTTTTGACAACTTGGGAAGAAATATTCTTAATATATATGTCATCAAAGAGGTAACATTATTGATATACTCATAGTTTCATAAGTCAATCTGGAAAAAAAAAGTACCAAAGATTAAAAGACAAAGGTCACTAAAGAATAATTACAGCCCTGGCTGCAGTGGCTCAGTGGACAGAGTGCCAGCCTAGGAACAGAAAGGTCGCCAGTTTGATTCCCAGTCAGGGCACATGCCTGGGTTGTGGGCCAGGTCCCCACTTGGGGGCACACAGAGAGGCAACCAATCAATATATCTCTCACACATCAAGGTTTCTCCCCTCCCTTCCTCTCTCTCTAAAAATAAATAAATCTTTAAAAAAATAAATATCAACAACAAATAAACATGTAATGTTCAGACTCAGTTGGAATATTTTAAATGCTAATTAAAGCAATAATAAAATTCCATTTTCATACCATACTGGGAAAAATAAAACAAACCACAATACCCAGTACTGGCTAAGGTATCAGGGACATTATGATCTGGTTCGGTCTTTCTGGAAAGCGTTTTGGGGAAAGTGTGCAGCCATGCCTTGTGGTAGTCATTCTACTTCAAGGAATATAACCTTGAAAAAAAACGATGGGCAATCATGCTTCCCATGTGTGTGCAGGACAGGGAGGATAGTAGACAGCTTATGGCTCTGCAGCACTAGAGCCTGGGCTTGAACACCAGCATTGCCTGAGTGACTAGGCAAGTGGCATAATAGGCTATAAGCCTCAGTTTCCTCACCTCAAAACGAGGGGCATACAGGATCAATGTGACAATTAAATAAGACAGTGAATATAAAATGTCCTTTGCCTGATATACAGCAATTGCTCAAGAAATATTAAAGATGGTTATTTTTGTTGCTGCTCTAACAAGATATTGCATGAAATTTTCCCCCGTTGTCCCAGAATGAATGATTAGAACCCACTGGTGAGAACAAAAGTGCTAACTAACCCCCGCCCTTAAGAAAATTGCCAGTAATTGGAGTCAGCCAATTCCCGGAAGAGAAGAGGCAGAAGTAGCCTAGGGTTTCCAGCCTCCTTCCCACTCCAGCCACCCGCCAGTCTCTGTAGAAGTGGTGAGTGCAGAATGGCTTCCTGGTGAGAAGAGACTTCCTCCTCCAGGAGGAGGGGGTAGAAGCTGCTGTCCCTCCAGGGTAGACAGTTGAGAAGGGAGGCGCTTGTGAAAACTGGAGAGCGATGCACGCGGAAAGGGAAGACCTGCGTTCTGTGTTTTGGGTTTCCATCTGCCGAGGCAATGTGCTTGCCAATTTCCCCTTTGACAAAGGAGGGGTGGATGTGAACAAAGGAGAAGAGAGCTGGAGTGAGCTGCTCTAAGAAAAGACCAAGAACAGAAAGTGGTCCGATGTGACAGGGAATATGTGTTTTCCCCCGGTCCCCTGCACAATGGAACAGGTGGCTGGACTTGGACCATTTCACTAGTCCCTACCTGAGAGGGCTGTTGGCGAGGAGAAAGGATCCTGCAACAAGGGGCAGCAGTTGAGAAGAAATGGTCAGGCTGCAGCTGGGGTCTTCCTTATCAGAGAACTGTGAAGTGGGAGGCCTGGACCGGCCCTCTGAGGACACCTGTACTGGACACCTGTCACACTGTGGGCATTAACACAGATACCCATCACCATAGCTTAGGGAAGCAGGGGTACCAACAAAGAGCTTTACCAACACACTCAGGCAAGCATGAAACCTCTTGAGTCAAAGGTTCTACGACCTTCAGCTAAAAGTTTCTTGATATCCTTCTTTCTCTGTAGAAGAGATTTCTCTCTCCATTCTGGCCACTCCTCAGCTCAGAATGAACAGGCTTCAGTCTCAGCCCTCCACAGGGATAAAAACTGAACACCTTTAGTTCTAATATAAAATTCCCAGGAAAGAGACCCTGATTGGTCCAGCATGACTGGGAATACAGGGTCACGAACACCCAGTCTCAAAGGACCGTCGCCGTCAGCTGGAAGCACATCCCAAGAACTGTCTTACAGTGTTGATGTGGTAACGGAAGACGTTATGCCCCAGAACACCAGAGAGCTAGGAATCCAGACAGGCTTGGGTGGGCTTTGAAATAAACGTTATGTACGGGGATACTGTATATGGTGGGGGAGCAATTGGGAGATTATTGATTGCCAGAGAGAGGGAGAGAAAGAGAGAGAAAGGGAAAGACAGGTCATGTCATTTACAATGTGGCCACCTTCCACTGCCCCCCGTAAATCTTCAATAAAATCATGAGATGCTTAGTATGACGGGATTTCTGATGGACACCTGCAAGGGGGATGCAGCTTCATACCCAGCTATGACCAGAGGCAGGAACAGGGACAGAGAAGCCTAGTTGTATTTCAACCACTGAAAGTATAGAATGGTCTTTGAATTACAACAGACCCTGGGTATTGGAGCCAAGTTTACCCTGTTCTCCAAGTACACCAAAGCCCCTAGGAGATATCTGATTACAATATTAATAGCAAAAAAAAAAAGGAAACAACAAAGATTACATGAATAGCAACTTGATTAAAGAACATGTGATTTAATTAAATCCCACAAACTACAAGTTGGAATCCAATGCTTCATAGGATGAGTTTCTGGGTGCTGTTCCCTTCTGTGGTTGGGCTGGTATAATGGAAATGTGAGGAGTGTCTAAACTCCTTTTTTAAAAAAATAATAAATAAATTAGGAAACTTCCTGCCAAGATGGAGGTGTAGGCAGAAATGCTTTGCTTCCTCACACAACCAAAAGAAAGACGACAATCAATTAAAAAAAAAAAAAGAACAACCAGAACTGCCAAAAAACATTTGCATGGAAGTCCAACAACCGAGGAGTTAAAGAAACATTCATCCCTACTGTAGGAGGGGCGGAGACAGGCAGTCAGGCAGTCAAGTAGAGAGGACCACCGCAAGGCGGCGCCTGGAGAACCAGGCAGGCAAGGCAGCAGCTGGCGGACCTCGCAGGTGATCCCACATTCACAAGCAAACAAGCCTAGGGGGACAACACGGGAGTGAGACAGACCATGAAACCCAGGGTTTCAGCACTGAAAACTAAAGACTCAAAACCCAAGGCTGTAAAACAATCTGTGGCGGTTGTGGCAGCAGGAGAAACTCCCAGCGTCTTAGGAGAGTTCATTGGAAAGACCTAGAGGGTCCTAAAATGTACAGAAACCCACTCACCTGTGAATCAGCCCCTGAATGGGCACAACCCACTTATGGGAAGTGAGGGAAGTGACAGAAAGTGGGACAACAGCAGAGCAAGCGGCAGTGTGCCCTCTCTGGCCCTCCCCTACAGACAGTGCCCCAATGCAGCAGAGGGTTGCCCCACCCTGGCAAGTACCTAAGGCTCTGCCCCCTACCCCATCATAGGTACACTGAGACAAAGAAATATGGCCCAAATGAAAGAACAGATCAAAACTCCATAAAAAGAACTAAGCAATGAGGAAATAGATAACCTGTCAACCTACCTGATGCAGAGTTCAAAACACTGGTTATCAGGATGCTCACAGAATTGACTGAGCTTGGTTGCAAAATGAGGGAAGAAATGAAGGCTACACGAGTGAAAGAAAACAAACTATACAGGGAACCGACAGTGAAGGGAAGGAAACTGGGACTAAAATCAATGATTTGAACAAAAGGAAGAAATAAGCATCCAACCAGAACAGAATGAAGAAACAAGAATGCAAAAAATAAAATTAAAAAAAAAATAAGGAGAGACTTAGGAACCTCTGGAACAACTTTAAGCATTCCAATATCCAAATCATGGGGTTGCCAGAAGAAGAAGAGGAAGAGCAAGATATTGAAAACTTATTTGAACAAATAATGAAGGAAAATGTACCTCATCTGGCAAAGGAAATAGACTTCCAGGAAGTCCAGGAAGCCCAGAGAGTCCCAAACAAATTGGACCCAAGGAGGAGCACACCAAGACACATCATAATTAAGTTTCCCAATGTTAAAGAGAAGGAGAGGAACTTAAAAGCAGCTAGAGAAAAGGAGACAATTACCTACAAAGGAGTTCCCACAAGCATATCAGCTGATTTCTCGAAAGAAACCTTGCAGGCAAGAAGGGGCTGGAAAGAAGTATTTGAAGTCATGAAAGGCAAGGACCTACATCCAAGATTACTCTATCCAGCAAAACTATCATTTATAATGGAAGGCAGATAAAGTGCTTCCCAGATAAGGTCAAGTTCATGGAGTTCATCATCACCAAGCCCTTATTATATGAAGTGTTAAAAGGATTTATATAAGAAACAGAAGATCAAAAACTATGAAAAGTAAAATGACAAGAAACTCACAACTATCAACAACTGAACCTAAAAAGCAAAAAGAAAAACTAGGCAAACTAGAACAGGAACAGAATCACAGAAAGGGAGATCACCTGGAGGGTTATCAGTGGGGAAGGGAGGGGGAGAGAGGGGGAAAAGGTACAGGGAATAAGAAGCATAAATGGTAAGTACGAAAAAGACAGAGAGAGGTTAAGAATAGTATAGGAAATGGAGAAGCCAAAGAACTTACATGTATGACCCATGGACATGAACTGTGGGGAGGGTGGGGGGAATGCTGAAGGATGAGGGGGGTGGTACAGGGAGGAGGGAGATAAAGGGGAGGAAAAAAATTGGGACAACTATAATAGCATAATCAATAAAATATACTTAAAAAGGAAATAAATTATATATAATTGACATACAACATCCTATTAGTTTCAGGCATAAGGGGCTTCAAATTTTTTAAGTGTTTCTTAGACCCTAAGACCTCCAGTCTGTACTTGCTTTTTTGGGCACCAGCTAGTACAAAGAATCAAATTGCCTGGAACCTCATGGCAATGGGCCATTTTCTCACCATATAGATGCACACACCTGAGGCCTTAAAACTCTTAAGGGGTGGACACAGGGGTTTCTGGCTAAAGCATCTTAACATCTGCTGTTTCAATTTTATAGCAGTAAGATGGAAAAGAGCGAGGGGCAATTTTTCCAAAGAAAGAAACATGGGATATCAGGTGAGACTCCATGGAGTTTGATTCATGGTAATGATTCTAGAAAATGATTCATGGTAATTTACCGGTGTCACTATTAAAGCACCACTATTTCAATTTGAACAAAGTCTTGTATTTTCTTCTGCCTTAAGGAAAAGTTCTCAGATTTAGTTCCATCGGAATTAAGCTGTGACCACCCTATAGAGCTATTTTCTTTATCTGCCCTGTATCTCTTCTCCTCACCACTCTGACGATAGGAGTGGACCCAGCCCGGGTAGAGTCACTCCCAGTACCTCCCCCTACACTGGACCGGAGTCAGGCAAAGGAGCACATGGCGCTCTTCCCAGAGACACGTCTGCCACCGCTGGTGGGCCGCTTTCTTTCCTCTCTGTCTTCACAGTGTTGAACTCAACCTAAGCCCTGTGTTCTCGGAAAACTGAAATGGTTAAGAAATTGCCCCCACCCTCTCCTGTTCCAGCTTACTGCAGAGGACTGCTCTTCTTCATTTGACTTAGATAAGACTCACAGATGACTCCTTTGTTCACCTGTGATAAGGCCAGACGCAGATGCTCCAAATTCCGTGCCTTGTCTGGTACGTGCTTATCGGAACTGTTTGTCCTCCCGAAACTAGCCAGATACAAACATCTCCTGTTCAGCTGCCTGAGACGCCCGATTACAGAAACAATTCCCGCTGTAAAATCACCCCACCTAGAAGTTGTCTCAGATCTGGGGGTGCTCTCCCTGTGGCAATAGCCTAAATAAAACCAATTTGCTTGTTTGGTCTTTGATAGGCTATGGAACTGTAAGGATGTGTTCCCGAGGTTCCAGGGGCCACACTGCCACCCACGAAGAGAAGTCCGAGGGAATGAGGGCTACTGCTCGGAGGAAGGGAGCGCCCAGCTTGTCTTGGTAGAAGACGTCACACCCTTGTTTTGGGGCCAGGTGCCTAGAGCTTACCCGCTCTGGCATCTACCAGTACCCATTCTTCAGAGCCCCTTTTCTCCCTGGCTGGTGTGGCTCCGTGGATTGAGGAACGGCCTGTGAACCAAAGGGTCACCAGTTCAATTCCCAGTCGGGGCACACGCCTGCGTTCCAGGCCAGGTCCCCAGTTAGGGGCACGCAAGAGGCAACCACACATTGATGTTTCTCTCCCTCACTTTCTCCTTCCCTTCCCCTCTCTCTAAAGATAAATAAATAAATAAAAAGAAAACGAAGCCCCTTTTCTACAAGGGTTATTTTGATTTTGGTATCTCTCACTTGCCACCTGAGTAGCACCGACTAATAAATCCACCACATTTAAAATTCATCTTGCAAGTGCTGTCAGTACCTTCACGTAAAAATGCTGGGGGTTAAAATGTACTCTAAGGATTTATCAGTGATCAGCCCTTCGTATGGTTGTTCAGCAGACTTACTGTGGTGGTCGTTTTGCTATGTGTATTGTTAACGAACACAATTGAACCGAGTAAATTTGGAGATCTAATATTGTCTGTGATATTTTAAAATGTGTTATGATTAGTTAAGATTCAGTTACCCATATAGGAAATATCTACATTTCCCAAAAGAGAACCTCAAAATCTCTTTCTGTAGACCGTGGAAAATAACATGCATGATTTTTTTTCTTAATCTCTATTTTAATAATAAAAGTTTTTCCATAATGAAAATGGATTACCTGGGCTGAAAAAAAATGTAGGCCGGGGCCTAGATTATTGAAGCTCGAACTGGAATTAAGTCATTTTAGCCTCAGGACCCATATCGCTGGGAAAAGTGCAGTGCAGGGGGTGGGCAGCCGGAGAAGTTTGATGAAAGGGAATTTGTGTGGGAGAAATAGAGCATCATTCCAATTTCGCGTGAACTTTAGTAAAACAATCATCATATATTTGGTAATTAAACTTGGATCTAGAGCATGGAGGTTTATCTTCAACAGAAAAGGGAGAAAGAGAGCTGAGATTCCTCTGAGTCTGAAATTTTCATTTCAGCTGATTTCTTTTTTTTTTAATTACACTTTATTCATTATGCTATTATAGTTGCCCTGATTTTTCCTCCTTTGTCCCTCTCCACCCAGCACCCCCACTCCTTCAGGCAATCCCCACACCATTGTTCATGTCCCTGGGTCATGTGTAGAAGTTCTTTGGCTACTCCATTTCCTGTACTGCACTTTACATCCCCATGGCTATTCTGTACCTGTTTGTGTTTCTTAATCTGCTCACCCCCTCACCCATTCTCTCCTACACCCCTCCATCTGGCCGCCATCAACATGCTCTCCACATCCACAATTCTGTCTCTGTTCTTTTTGTTTGCTTAGTTGTTTTTTAGATTCAATTGTTGATAGATTTGTATTTTTTGTCATTTTATTGTTCATAGCTTTGATCTTTTTTTCCTTAAATAAGTCCCTTTAACATTTCATATAATAATGGTTTGGTGATGATGAATTCCTTTAGTTTTTTCTTGTTTGGGAAGCTCTTTCTCTGCCCTTTGATTCTAAATGATAGCTTTGCTGGGCTGAGCAATCTTGGCTGAAGGTTCCTGCTTTTCGTGACTGAATATTTCTTGTCAATCCCTTCTGGCCTGCAAAGTTTCTTTTGAGAAATCAGCTGATAGTCATGGGAGCTCCCTTGTACGTAACTAACTGCTTTTCTCTTGCTGCTTTTAAGATTCTTTCTTTATCTTTAATCTTTGGCATTTCAATTAAGATGTGTGTTGGAGCGGGCCATCTCGTTTGGGACTCTCTGTGTTTCCTGGACTTATATGTCTAGTTCCTTCACCAAATTAAGGAAATTTTCTTTCACTATTTTTTTTTTCAAATAGATTTCCCATTTCTTGCTTTCTCTTCTTCTTCTGGCACCCCTATGATATGAATGTTGGATATCTTGAAGTCCCAGAGGCTGCTTACATTATTCTCATTTTTTTAAATTCTTTTTTCTTCCTATTTTTCTGATTGGTTGTTTTTTGGTTCCTTATATTCCAAATCATTGATTTGATTCTTGGCTTCATCCACTCTGCTGTTGTTTCCCTATAAATTGTTCTTTATTTCATTTAGTGTATCCTTCACTTCTGACTGGATCTTTTCTATGCTGCTGAGGTCCTCACTAAGTTCTTTGAGCATCCTTGTAGCCAGTGTTTTGAACTCTACATCTGATAGACTGCTTATCTCCATTTGTTTAGCTCTTTTTCTGGAATTTTGATATGCTCTTTCATTTGGGCCATGTTTCTCTGTCTCCTTGTTTTGGCAGCCTCCCTGTGTTTGTTTCTATGTATTAGGTAGAGCTGCTTTGACTCCATGTCTTGGTAGTGTGGCCTAATGTACATAGTAGGTGTCCTGTAGGGTCCAGTGGCACAGCCTCCACTATCACCCAAGCTTGGTACTCCAGGTGCACCCTTCGTGTGGGCTAAGTACACTCTCCTCTTGTAGTTGAAACTTGGTTGCTGTTGGCAGATCAATGAGAGGGATTTGCCCAGGCCAGTCAGCTGCAAGGACTGGCTGTGACCGATGACCACCAACCTCCACCCTCCGTGGAGGATCAGCTGTGCAGGGGCAGGGTGGTGGTGCTCTGACATGGTCTGTTGCTGTCCATTGGGTGTGTAGGCCCTGGGGCATCCTGGGTGGTGCAGGCAAATGTCAGCCCCCACCTGTGTTCTGCCTGGGGCCAACCCTGCCTGAGCTATAAAGCAACCTGAGATGGCTGCTACTTGTGCTGGGCTTGGAGATTCCCAGGTGAAGCCAAGTGAACCTAGGCTGGCTGCTGCTAGTGCCAGGCCTGGGGCTCAATGAGGCCAGCTGTTTCTTGTTTGATAGGATTTAGGAAGTTGTGAATTGTGAGCCAAGACCAGCCATTCATGTGGAAAAGCAGCTTGGTTGGGCCATAAGTTGGGTGGGGCAGAGTCTCTGGGGATCTCCAAGGTGGATCAAACAGTGTTAGCCATGTTAATGGAGTCTCAGATATGGTACCGGCTTACTGGCTCTGTGGTAGGAGTATTTAGCAAAGGGACAGCAGCCTCTACTTGCCTTGATGCCAGACACTTCAGTTTCTCCCAGTATGCCACTGGTGCCTTTCAAGCAGCTACCACAGTGCTAGACTCAGAAGGAGTGAGTCTGAGTAGGTGAGTCCATGTGTGGGTTCTTTAAGAGGAACTGCTTGGGACTCCAGAAGTTTCTTCCACCAACTCAATCCCCACTGGTTTTTGCAGCCGGAAGTTGTGGGGACTTATCTTCCAAGCACTGGAACCCTGGGGCTGGGACTCCTTGATCCGGAGATATTCCTCCCGAATTTTTATCCGCCACACATGGATGTGGGACCAGCCCATTCTGCATCTGTGCCCCTCCTACCAGTCTGGATGGATGTGGTTTCTTTAATTCTGTAGTTGTCGGACTTCCATTCAACTCAATTTCCAATGGTTCTGAGTGATGGTGGCTCTATATTTTAGTTGTCATTTTGATGTGGTTGGCTATTCTAAGTATGAGCCAAATCTAGGAACCTATAAAGAAAAAGACTATTAAAAATGCCTGTATAACAAGTTAATGTCTCTGTACAGGGTAAATGATCACAAAGTTCAGAGATGACAGACAAAATAAGACGATATTTGTGACATAGAAAGCAAAGGGTTTATATGTAAGCCATTAAAAGTTTTACAAATCAATATGAAAAAGATAATTCAATAGAAAAATAGGCAAAGAATTTTTTTTTAGTTTTCTTTTTTTTTAAGATTTTATTTATTTTTAGAGAGGGGGAAGGGAGGGAGAAAGAGAGGGAGAAAAACAGCAATGTATGGTTGCCTCTCACATGGCCCTCTCTGGGGACCTGGCCCGCAACCCAGGCATGTGCCCTGACTGGGAATCAAACCGGGACCTTTTGGTTCCCAGCCCGCGCTCAATCCACTGAGCTACACCAGCCAGGGCAATAGGCAAAGAATTTGAACAGACAATTCATGAAGGACAGTCTTCAATGATGCTATGAAAGGTATTTAACCTCATCAATATACATCATATTGGCTTATTCGATAGACAAAAGTTAAAGTTGGACCATTCTCAAGTCTCATGAGAAAGCAGTTCTGGGTACAATCTATTAAAAGGGTAATAGATGAGCCCGGCTGGTGTGGCTCAGTGGATTGACTGCTGGCCTGTGAACCAAAGGGTTACCGGTTCAACTCCCAGTCAAGTCAGGGCACATGCCTGGCTTGTGGGCCAGGACCGCAGTGGGGCTGCACAAGAGGCAGCCACACACTAATGTTTCTCTCCCTCTCTCTCTCCTTCCCTTCCCCTCTCTCTAAAAATAAATAAAATATTTTTAAAAAAATAAATAAAAGAGTAATAGATGATATCTTTCAAAATTAAAAGTGCTCATATCCTTTCACCCAGTGATTCTACTTCTAGGAAGTCATCTTACAGAGATACAGTGCATGCTTAAAAACCTGTTTATTCCATCTTTGCAGTAAACTACCTAATTGCTCAACAATAGGGTACTGGTTGGATACATTGTGGAATAACCATGTAATCCATGTAACGTAATCATAAAAAGAATGAATTAGATCTGTATGTGCTGATATGGAAAAAGAAGTCCCTGAGTACACTGAGGAACAAAAAAAGCAAGCTGAAGAGTAGAGCAGATATTAAGATTCTTTTTTTTTTTTTTTTTTGAGAACAAGGTGTGCTCAAAGGTCACATGACATCACCTTCTGGATCTCCTAATGCTAAATCACTTTCTACCCCCTTACACTTAACTATAATACTTTTGTGTTTTAAAAGATTTTATTTAGTTTTAGAGAGATGGGAAGGGATGGAGAGAAACATCAATGTGCGAGAGATACATCAATTGGTTACCTGGCCAGCAACTCAAGCACATGCTCTGACTGGGAATTGAACCAGTGACCTTTCGGTTCACAGGCTAGCACTCAATCCACTGAGCCACACCAGCCAGGGCTACAGTATTTTTCTTTAGCATATTGGTGTTCATTGGCCATTGTCTCTGTCTGTTTTCTGATGAAAGCTCCACGTGCACAAGAACTTTCTTTGTTCAATGCTTTATCCTCAGTTCCTAAAACATTTTAAAGTCTATCGAAATGCAGTTATTGTTACTATAACAAGAATGTTTTGCACAACATCAATGTAACCTGGCAGTCAAGCATATATGAACAATAACTTCACTATACTAGTCAGTTGGGGTGGTAGATGCCATTGAGTGAGCATTTAAAATGCCTGAGGGAGCAGAGCAAGGAATCTGCATCACATTTTGTGTTAAGCTTGAACATTCATCATGGAAACTATTCGAAGGATTTAGAAGGCCGCAGATAAGGGCAGCTGGTGACTAACAGCATCATCAGACAACGTGCCCACTCATGCATCACGTCTTGTGCAGAGTTTTTTGGTGAAACATCAAATCACCCAGGTGACTCTGCCCCTCTACAGCCCAGATTTGGCACCCTGCAACTTCCAGTTTTCCCCAAAACTAAAATCACCTTTGAAGGGAAAGAGATTTCAGACTGTCGATGAGCTTGAGGAAAATACAATGTGGTAGCTGATGGCAATTGGGAAAACTGTGTGAGGTCCCAAGGTGCCTACTTTGAAGGGCACTGAGGTATCATTGTCCTATGTACAATGTTTCTTATATCTTGTATAGTCTTCAGTAAATGTCTCTATTTTTTTATAGTATATGGTTGGATACCTTCTGGACAGATATGTTATATGTTTCAAAGAATGTGGATTTAAAGTAATAAAAACACTATAATCTGACACAAAATAGTTAAAATATCCTAAAATAATGACTCATGTAATCTTTTCACCCATTGACAAAGAAGCATTACTTATATAGTATCACTTGGTCCTTATAATGCCCCTATGAAATACACAAAAATAAAAATAGTTAACATATATTTTCACTTCATCATTTGCTAAAGTCAATCATTCAATTGATGGTCTCCATCCAAGGTTGGTTGAATCTGCATATGCAAAGCCTATGGATAGGAAGGGAAACTCTATTTATCGGGGAAAAAAAAAAATCCGCGTATAAGTGGACCCGCACAGTTCCAACCCGTGTTGTTCAAGAGTCAACTGCACAAGTAAGAACTCATCCTTCAAAACCCTGTTCAGGACAGACGACCAGCCTCACTGTTCAGCAAACTAGAGACTCACACCCCAGACACAACACCCACTGCTAGCCCCAGAAGCCACGGAGGTGAGACTAGCTCCGCCCACGCCTGCGTCCTCCGGGTTCGAGTCCCCGCCCAGCCGAGGAGTTTTCCCAAAACCCAGCGCGGCAGGCCTCAGCCGCGCTAAGATGGCGACTCCCATGCATCGGCTCATAGCCCGGAGACGAGCGTAAGTGAGGGCCCTTTTCGGGTGGCGGGGTGGGTGGCAGGGGGCGGGGAAAAGCGTGTCAGCGGGTGTCGGATCTTCAGTGGGGACCGGCAGAGTGTGGCCGTTTTGCTTAAACGTTGCCTGCTCCCGGGCGTGGGCAATAAATTTGGTGTCTATGGGCTAGCGATTTCGTAGAAGACGGCTGCATAGGGTACCTGGGGCGGGACCTGGGCGGGGGGTCTGAAAGGAGCCTCGAGTTTGGTTTCCTGGAAGGGGATGCAGAGGAGTTAGTCACTGTTTTGTGCCCCTCTGCCCACCTAGCAATCCGACCCACTCGTGGCCAAGGGAAGCCTGAAGCCCTGATCCCGACTCCCTGCTCTCGCCACGTAAACCTTCAGCCTTGTATATGCAGCCGGGAGCCTCGCTGGCTTTTCCTGCGCCCTTCCTGTCGCATGCCCTAGGAACAGCCCGACCGCAACGTTGACTTCTCCCAAGCTATCGTGTCGCTTTGTGCCACTCATTCTCTTATATCAACATTAATTGTCCTTTACCTGCCACTCTGTGCCAGAATGTGTGTATAAAGAAAAAGAGGGGTTTAAACAGTCGAACCCCGCTTTCGGGGAGCTTCCATTCTGGTGGTGGAAAGTCGATAAGCTAAACCCTTTAAATAAATACAGTTGGTGATGAGAACTTTGAAGGAACTAAGAGGTGGTGGAGAGAGAAAAGCCCCAGTTAAGTTGGTTGGACAGGACAGTTATTCCTGAAGACAAGGTGACGTTTGAACACAGATTGAGAGTGTGAGAAAGGAACCAGTCATGAGAAGATTTGGGGAGAGTGCACCCAGATAGTGGGATAGGAACGAAGTTAGTTTTTAAGAACTCAAAGATGACCGTTGTGGCCAGTGAGAGAGAGCTGGCACAAGAGATGGGCTATAGACATACAGCGTAGGAGTCATCCCAGATACCCCTTTCATGGAAAGTGTTTTTTCTTCTACCAACCTGCACACCCAATGTCTACTTTTTCGTTCTCTCAGCATTTCATGCCATCGTCATCTGCACATCAATAATACATTGCTTAAATTCTGCTAATATGTATGTGTTTAATATTTATATTGTTTTATTCCAAGAGCCCTGGCCATTCTCACCTCCCCTCCACCAGACTCTGTCTCGCATGCCAGCTGAGAAGAGCTCCTTGAGCAGAAGGGTTAAAGACCTAGAGAGTCAGAGCTTGTGGTATGCTTGGGGGAGGAAGAAGGCTTTGAAGTCTGCTATGAGATCTGGAATGCAGTGATAACAATCATAAGCATGCCAAATGACATCACTAGGGTCCACTCTCTCACTCTCAGGTTTGGTTCTTGAGGGTGTTGGTCCCATACTTTCAGAGGTTCAGTCCTTTGGTGTCAAGATGGTTGCAGTATCAGGGTCCTTTGTATCCTCTCAGCTTCCAGTTGATGGCCTCTCATCGGTCTCCACTGGGTTATTTGCCCAACCCGGAACCAGAGCTATGGGATTGTGAAGCTCTGGTTGACTTAGATCTCATTCTCTTCCCACTACAGTTGATTGGATCTCTCCGAATCAGTGGTGAGCTAGATGGGTAGGTCAGAGTAAGTGATGAGTGCTAGACTGGCAAAACCAACCAACGTCCGCTCTAAATCTGAAGGGAAAGTAAGACTTTTGGCACCTAAAGAATATTGCTATTTCTTGTTTCAGAAGTATCAGAAAGTTACACAGATGTTCTGTTTCTGTAGTATGCTTGTATTTGGTACGCATCTACGTGGAAGTAAAGGATAAATCTGACCTTGAGCGCTTCTCGTCCTTTGGGGAAGTAAACACGGTGGAATAAAAGCTGTCATGGTATACTGACTAAGTCTGCAGACGGTCAGAGGGGGCCTTTAGAGGCTGTGCTGGGGGGTCTGGGAGAATTTGGGGAATATTTTTTGGGGGAGAGTAGATAAGAAGCCTTTGCTTTTAATTTTATATATGTCAGACTTTTAATTTTATTTATAAATGGCATATATTCCATAAAAACAAGTTTTAAACTGCTTTTAAGTTAGCCAAGAGAAGTGAGAAAGTACTGTTTTTTCTTTTAAAAAGTCTTCGGACTATCAGGGAAAAATAAGAGGCAGGGCGGGGGCAGGGTGCCTAAATCTGAACATCCTATGCAGCAGATCCTTCAGGGACTTAACTTTAAATCAGTGGAAATTAGATTATTTTCACTTTTTTAAGTTCTAATCACATGTGCCCAAAGTCAGGTAAGTAGATTATGGTAGTCAGGTAAGTAGATTATCTCGGCACTAGTGAGGTCATCTCTTCTACTAAACCCTTTGCTGGATTCCACTGCTACCTTTTCAGAGTAGTCATCTCGCTTTGGCCGGAGGACCTCCAGGAAGGGTGTACTCGCCTCCCGAAGTGGCCTGTTACTTTTTTCAAATCTATCGAAAAGTTTATGCTGAGCTGAAAGGAAAATAATATTTATGAAGCTAAACTGTGCTCCCTTCTAACTTCCCAGCTTATGACCTAAACTGATTTCAGTTGGCTTTTTCCATTTGAATTGCCGTCAGTCAGACTTCCCCTGTCTTGTACTTCTACTGATTTTTCTGAACTTGAATATCATATTTACTTTTGCCCTTGTTAAATTTCATCTTGTTAGAGTCCGCACAGAGTTCCAGCCTGTCCGAGACCTTTTTGGATCCTGGTTCGGTCATCCGTTGTATTAGATATCCCTCCCAGCTTTGTGTCAACTGTAGAGTTGATAAATAAGCACATCTGTGTCCTTTATAACCATGTTGAACAAGATGAGGACCAAGCCCCGCAGGCCTTCCCTGAGTACCTACCTATATACAATTTACTTCAGCCTGTTAAAACAGTATTCTTTACTCATGGTGTTCAGCTGATCTGCTTAATCGTTCTGTTTTGTTCACAAGGATATTGGGACTTTCCAGGATGCCTTACTGAAATACAATTACCCAAGAGGCAATGCTGCATTTGTCTGTAAAAATTGGATACCTAGTGGCCACGGCTTTTCTTTCTGAAACAATTTAATAAACCCAGCCAGAATTTTGGCTGGGATGGATGTTAAATTCACTGGTCTAGTTTGTGGCATCTACCCTTTTCCCCACTTCTAAAATCAAAACAGCATTTGCCTACTTCCCGTCTTTCAACACCGCTGCTGTGTGCCAGAGTTCCTCAGGTCACCCGCAGCCGTCCGGCAGCCTCACCTGGAGAATCCCTGGTATGTCAGGGGGCAATCACTTGGGCGTGTGCTTACACACACTCGGAATGCATAAGGGCTGTGTTACTTCCTCCTCAAATATCTTGGACTTCAGTTGTACTCTTTTCGTTCTGTGTATAATTGTATCTGGGTTCAGACTGAAACAAAATAAAATAGTCCTGCTCGTTCTCTTAGCCCATTAACGTGTTATTGGTGGCCTATTTGCCTAGCATGCCAAGAAGTAAACCTATTCCTTTTTTGATTCTTTGTGCTTTAAATATAACTAAGACACAAAATGAAACAATTTCTGGTGTTCTTGATATTTTTCACTAGTCTCAGCTTATTTTGGCAGACTTTCAGATTTTTCTCTTATAGGCCTTTTCCAACCAACAGACAAACCTGTTGAGATTTTATTGGCATTACTTTGAATCTATAGGCCAGTTAGGGAGAAAGGACATGTTTACAATATTGAAACTTCTAATCTATACACAAGGTATATCCCTCTATTAGCTATTCATCTAAATAAATAATATTTGTTTTCTGCATAAAAGACTTGCACATATTTTCTTCAATTTATTTCTAGGTATTTGGTATTTTTCAGGATATTATAAATATCACCTTTTGAAATTTCACTTTAACTGTTTTTATTATATAGAAACAATTCATTTTTACGTATTGACCTTCTATCTATCACAGCGCTTGGCAAACTGAATCCTGCCTGCTGCGTGTTCTTGTTCGCGTACAAGCTAAGAATGTTATCTGCCTGTGTACATTGGTATGTGTGATCAGTTTGATAATAGGGACACTGACTGACCTTCAGTTGATGAAATGTGATCCTTCAGAAAGGATTTTCATTCTTCTCACTAGTAAACCTCTTTTACCTGAAATATTTTTATTAATAAAATATTTCTGGAATGTTTTTTTTTCTCCTATTATGTGTCTACATAATACCCTCTTGCCTCTTGGTCTACAAAGCCTAAAATATTTACTACGTGACACTTTGTAGACAGTTTGCTGGCCCCAGTACAAAGCCTTGCTAAACTCACTTATGAATTCACGCTATTTCATAAATGTTATCTGTAGATTCTTTCGGATTTGCTGTGTACATAATACATCACCAGTGAGCAATGACAATTTTATTTCTTCTTTTCCAATTCTTTCATCTATTTATTTTATGTATTTATTTATTTTTGCTTGCTGCATCTTAATCCAATTGCAGGAACTGAGATTATCCTTAGTCTCTAGATATCTAGAAAGCGGGCAGCGCTCTGTCTGTGGTTGGTTCATTCTCCTCTGGCATGGCTCCTTGGAGCCCTGACTCTGGATGCAGACTACAGGGCTGATCGCCCAGGTTTCCATCTTCTTCCGCATCTCGGCTTGGTTGTTCCTCACCTTCTCATTAGCTCTACGATGCCTCAGGCTGATGGTTTAAAATGTTTTGACTGTGTTTTCTAGTTCTCAGCTCAGGGTTGTGCGAGTTCCCCAGCCTGCATTGCTGCAGTGAACTGAGGAAAGAAGATGTCAGCTCAGTTCTGTCTGAACCTCACAGTCCTGTGCTGTCTGGTGATTAAATCTAGCATAAACCATTTAAAGTGTGAAATGATGTTTGTTTCTACTTAAAAATAAACATCATTTTACACTTTCTGTTGATGATTTTCAGGGCAGAAATATGTCGAATCAAAATTTTAAGGCCTGTATTCTGACTTTTGTTCTGTAGTGAAGCAAATAAGGAGCATGTAAGGTGTCAGAAATGCTTGGAATTTGGACACTGGACTTACGAATGCACAGGAAAAAGAAAATACCTACATAGGCCTTCAAGAACAGCAGAACTAAAGAAAGCTTTAAAAGAAAAAGAAAACAGGTTATTACAACAAAGGTAAGTTTATATGTGGTATCCAAAGGAATATTTTAATTTATATTTATAGAATTTATCAAGGGCCTAAAAAGTCGTAGCATACTTAAGCATCAGATCTATCCATAAAGGTAAGTACTATTATTAATCCCCATTTTACATATGAGGAAACTGAGGCATGGAGAGGTTCAGTAACTTGTTCAGTGTCACACAGCCAGTAAGTGGAGAAGTTAAGTGTTCAACCAGACAGTCTCTTCAGAATGCGTGCTCTTAGTCATTTTGCTTTATTGTCTCAGCTACCAGTGACATGACCACAGAGTACTATGTGGTAGATTTTGTGAGCTGATAGGAAAAAATAACCAAGATAAGTACCCAAGATACTTACATTAAATATGTAGACCAAGTAGAGAACAGTATATATAATATGCTATCATTTATGTTAAAGAAGAAAAAAGGAATAATGGGATTTTTTTTGAAAACATAAACAACCAATAATAGTGGTTCCTTTCTAAAAGGAGAACTGGGTAGGAAAGAAAGTCGAAAATTGTTATTTACCCTTTGATGTCCCTTGAATGGAGCCTTTAAAACCCCCATGAAGGAAGTGAGTGTACACGTTCTAGAGAAACGGAGATGGGAAGGGGTCGGGTCGGCTTAGGGCACGAATCAGCAGCTGTGTCTTCAGGACCGGCAGCTCTCTCATGGTGTGGCAAACGTCTGCGCTTTCAAGGCAGCGGCCTTCCGATCTGTGGGCATGAGGCTCTTCAAGGGTTATGTAGGAATAAATCGGTAATCAGCTTCTAGATGACCAATATTCATAAATACTTTTTCCAACAATAAATCTGTATGAGAACTTCCTTCCTACTTCTCCTTTTCCACGTTCCCAACACCCTGAATTTCCCAAAAGAAAGGCATACTCTCACCTATCTCTACTCCTACTTTGGTGTATTAGTCTCATGTTAAAAAAACCTAGAAATTTATCAAAATACCACTGGTACTTGTACTGAGAAAATGAATGGTCCTGATTATTGGGAGTAAATTATTTTGTAAATTTTTTTCCCCAGCAAAATTGAAATAGGACCTAATTGAATTGTCAATTTATGTAAGTATATTTTAATGACACATCGTTATGTTACTTGTAGGATATAACATGGGAAGAGGTCAGAGAATTGACTGGCATTGCTACAACAAAACTCTTTCTATTTCCTTCTACCTATTTAGGTTAACGAGGTTTATCAGGATTAAATCTATAAAAATTAAATATAGGAATCGAATAGATGCTGAAGCTTGTCATAGTCTAGCAATAAGATTCATGGATACATAAACTGGAAAAAAATCTATCCATGTCATTAAGAGATATAATTTCAATAAATTATTTTATGTGTGACAGGTAATTTTATCTTTTTACATTATTTTCATCAATTTTGTAGTAAAAATGGTAATAGTAACTCAGTTCAGAATTTTTAAACACTTTGAAAGCCTTATGATCACAGGTAATTAAAAAATTATTTCAAGTTATATCTATATTTTTATTACAAAGAAGTTTCATAAGCGATCAGTAATATTTTCAGGCATAAAAATATTTAGGATACATTCCACGGGGAAGGCAGCATAAAAGAAGTTCAAAAGGAAAAGAAGGACAGTGTAAAAGCACCCACTGCTAAAGATGAGCTTGTTCTAGTGTTTTTTAAGTGACTTACAGAAGGCATCAAATTTTTGTGATATCTGCTTTTCACTGGATACAATTATCAATGTCATATAACAGTTTTCTTCTTAAACTAGCAATATATAATATGCCAGTGATTTGACCCTTTACAAATATTGAAACTTAGAATTAAAATATTATGAGGGGAAAACATAGTTTTTCAAAATTTTTTTTTATTAGGAAAGTAAGCAAAAAAATTTGAAGACTTCTTCCCTAAAGAATAAAATATGAGTTATAAATAACTTCATCCCAACGTTTACTTTTACTTGTGTTTTTCTAGTTGTATTACACAAGTATCTCGATCTTAAAAATACATAGACTTACATGAATTTTAGATATGGCTCTGTTACATAAAGATGACTGATTTTTTGTTTAATGATAAAACTATGGAAGTGTATGAATTTCTGTGTTCATGGATTCTTGTGGTGTGGCTTCATAAATGTACTTCTGCCCCTCATTTTAACCCAGGAATGACAGTTCAGTAATTCCATTGTGTAAAACAACTTTACATTCATCTATATTTATATTTGAAGACTCAAGAAATAAGGATAGAGGCATTACCTAGGAAATATAGAGAAGTCCAGAATATGGAAATGTTCAATTTACACGATAGTGCTATAATAATAGAATTACTTTTGTAATTTGAAAACCTGATTTAGTGTGCATGCTGTTTGGCAGGACTACAGCAGCAAGCCATTCGTATGTTTCATTCAAAAGTCACCAGACTTGTGCTCGCTTCGGCAGCACGTATACTAAAATTGGAACGATAGCCCTGGCTGGTGTAGCGCAGTGGATTGAGCGCGGGCTGGGAACCAGGCAGTCCCGGTTCGATTCCCCGTCGGGGCACATGCCTAGGTTGCAGGCCAGGTCCCCGTGAGGGTCATGTGAGAGGCAACCATATATTGCTGTTTCTCTCCCTCTCTGTCTCCCTCCTTTCCCCTCTCTCTAAAAATAAATAAAAATAAAATCTTTAAAATTGGAATGATACAGAGCAGATTAGCATGGCCCCTGCGCAAGGATGACACGCAAATTCGTGAAGCGTTCCATATTTTTCTTTCTCCCCTCCCTTCTCCTCTCTCTGAAAATAAATAAATAAAATCTTTAAAAAAAAAAAAAAGTCACCAGACTTTATTCTTTGTAAATGATGTGGAGGAACACAGTCCTGAAGTACTGTCATAGTAAATGACTGACTGACTGGGGGACATCAGAAAAAGAAACGGTTTGTTAAGTTAAAGGTTGCTTTTCTTTTTTTAGGAAATGATCATTTATAATATGACTGGAAACTCCAGTTATAAATTATACCTGTTGTGCTATTACTTACTTCGTCTTGTTATTCAGGATGTAGTTGATTTAGCCATATCAACCTAAGTTCACAACTAGAAAAGAATCCAATTGGTGCATTCAGTCATCTTAACTACCGACTTGCCTGGCTTCTGAGATACAGGTGGCAGGTGGCATGTCTTATGTCAGCGCTCATCGACTCTTCGTAGCACATACGGCCCACACTAAGCAGGAAGCTTTCCATTTGGTTGTGACAAGAAATACGGGACTCTGAGACCGTGTGATAATAGACAGAGTGTTTCTCCAATGTAAAGTAGTTTGGGGGATAACAGGCTTGGTCTGAGCTGTGCATAATTACTCTACTAATAGGAGTTTCTTTTCCCCCTCATGTTTAACAGCCTTGAAGAAGCTAATGTGGAAAGAAAGACCAAGAAAAAAAGGTATGTGTGGCTTCAAGAGTATCATATAGTTAATATGTAATACTAGTTGGAGGAGTGGGAAGAGTGATTTTAAAATAGTAGTTATAAGATTTGGATCTGGAGTTCCATCCAAGATGGAAGCATAGGTTGAAACCCTTTACTTCCTCGCATAACCAAAAGGAGGATAACAGCCAATCTAAAATCAATAAACAACCAAAATAGCCAGGAAATCAAACTGCATGGAACTCTGACAACCAAGGAATTAAAGAAAAAATCAACCAGAACAACCAGACAGGTAAGTCGGATGCGTGGGCTGACTCAGAAAAACTATGGCAAGGCAGCTGAGGGGCCTGGGCTGCTGAGGTCTGCAGAGCTGCTCGGGACGGACCGACTTAAGGGGAAAACTGAGACTCAGATCTGACTGTGGGCTAAGGCAGGGGTTGCTGCAGTGGGAGATACTCCCAGTCTGACACGAGAGTCTGTTGGAAAGTGCGCTAGAGAGGAGCAGGGGAGCTGCAGTATTCCCTCTTGGGCCCCTCCCCCACAGGCAGCACTGCAAGGAGGGCTGCCCCGCCCACCCGGGTGAATACCTAAGGCCCCTCCCCCTTACAACTTATCAGGTGCGCCAAGACAAAGAAATATGACCCAAAGGAAAGAACACCGCAATACTTCAGAACTAAGCAATGAGGAGATTGCCAACCTATCTGATAGAGAATTTAAAGCCCTGGTAATCGAAATGCTCACAGAACTGATTGAGCTTAGTCGAAAAATTAAAGAGCAAATGAAAGATACCCAAAATGAAATAAAGCAAAATATTCAGGGAGCCAACAGTGACAAGAAGGAAACCAAGATTCAAAGCAACGATTTGGAACAAGAGGAAGAAATAAACATCCAACTGGATCAGAATGAAGAAACAAGAATCCAAAAAAAATGAAGAGAGGCTGAGGATTCTCTGGGACAAGCTGAAATGTTCCAATATCCGAATCATAGGGGTGCCAGAAGGAGAACAACAGCAAGAAATTGAAAACTTATTTGAACAAATAATGAAGGAGAACGTCCCCAATCTGGTGAAGGAAATAGACTTCCAGGAAGTCCATGAAGCCCAGAGAATCCCAAAGAAGTTGGACCCAAAGAGGAACACACCAAGGCACATCATCATTAAGTTACCCAAGATCAAAGACAAAGGGGAAATCCTAAAAGCAGCAAGAGAGAAGGAGACAGTTAACTACAAAGGAGTTCCTATATGACTATCTGCTGATTTCTCAAAAGAGACTTTACAGGCAAGAAGGGGCTGGAAAGAAGTATTCCAAGTCATGAAAGGCAAGGACCTACATCCAAGATTACTCTATCCAGCAAAGCTTTCAATTAGAATGGAAGGGCAGGTAAAGTGCTTCCCAGATAAGGTCAAGTTGAAGGAGTTCATCATCACCAAGCCCTTATTATATGAAGTGTTAAAGGGACTTATCTAAGAGAAAGAAAATAAAAAATATGAACAATAAAATGACAACAAACTCACAACTATCAACAAATGAACCTAAAAGAAAAACAATGAAAACAAAAACTAAGCAAACAACTAGAACAGGAACAGAATCAGAGAAATGGACATCACATGGAGGGATTTCAGTGGGAAGGGGGAAGGGAAGAATGGGGGAAAAAGGTACAGGGAAGAAGAAGCATAATTAGTAGGCATAAAATAGATGGGGAGAGATAAAAAATGGTATAGGAAACAGAGGACTCAAGTTACATGTACAACCCATGGACATGAACTAAGGGGGTGGGGGCAGGGTGGAGGGGTGATAAGGGGGAAAAATTGGGAAAACTAATAGCATAATCAGTAAAAAAAATACTTAAAAGATTAGGATCTGAAGTTTCTTGTTTGCAATTTATGATTGTACATCATCCTATTTTCTGTGTTCTTCTCTTTACCTATTGGAATTTATTGCCTTTAGAATCTAGATGTGTCCTTTTTCTCCTACTTTCCAGTATCCTTCTACCTGGAAATAGTAAAGAATTCCTCCTAGCTTAGAATAGGAAATGTTATTAGACTGATAAGAAATTATTGACCAGCTGTATCTGTGTAAAGTAGTTAAGATTATGAAACATGTACCACTCTTCATGAAGTTTAAATAAACCCAGTTTTTATAATGCAACTTTATTCTAATATTATTTGCTGTGGAGCGTGTTAGGTACACTTAACTTGGACGCCATACGAGAGGGTTGACTTGCCAGAGTGAAAGACCTTGCTAAGGGAAGGAAGCGTCTGTGGTTACAGCAGTCAGGCAGTCCCCAAAGCATCCAGTCTAGGAACAACATGCTAGCAGAGCTTCACTGCGTACGTGTACATGTTATAGGACATGAACATTCCATGAAACGCCAGCTTCCCGTGCATGTAACTGTTGATTTTCTAACAGGTCTAAGAGCGTAACCATTTCCAGTAGCAGCAGCAGTGACAGTTCAGCCAGTGATTCTTCATCAGAGAGTGAAGAAACATCTACCTCCTCCTCCTCTTCCTCCTCCTCCTCCTCCTCGGACAGCGACACTGATGAAAGCTCCTCGGGCTCATCGTCTTCAGCCTCCTCCACGAGCTCGTCCTCATCGTCCGATTCAGACTTGGATTCCAGCAGCAGCAGCAGCACCAGCAGCAGCGAGAGCAGCTCCGAGGAGGAGCCACCGAAGAAGAAGAAAAATGGAGTCGCTGCGCCCGTATTGGACTGATGGACTGAAAACTTTCCTCTGGTTCTCAAAAGGGAATTTAGAAAGCGTCAAAGCCAAATAGGTTAACTGGCCAAAATTTTGAGAGCTCAAAAGTTTCTAAATGTTTTACATTGTAAGAGCATAAAAGTATTAGTAATGGATTATATATATATATACTTTTTTATTTTAAGGGTGAATCTTGTTTTTCTTTTTTATCTTTAAAATATATCTCTAACATTTCATCGAAAGCTGAAATCCAGTCAATCTGTTTTTTGTGATAAAGCTTATCTTTTCTCCCTGTGAAATAAATGCTGTACTTTGTTATGTTAGTGTTATGTCTGAAACATATTTTTAGGATAATGCAGCAGATTATCTGGCAGTGAATTTCTAATGCTTTTGTCTGTATGTTATTATGTGAGGTTTAATACATTGTTATTATAAGCTTAGGAGTTTTCCTACTGTTGATAAATGTGCTCTATTTTTATGTTTATGTTCAGAAGGTTATTTTGACTTGTCCTAAGTGAAAAGTTCAAGGAATCTATTAATATATTTCTACCTTTTCAATGGTAAAAGTTTCAAGTTACTGTGTCGTATCATTCATTTTCTTTTGGTCCTCAGAGCCCCACTTTTCCGAGCAACGTCATTCTAGAGGAACTTAAAAAGGAACACAAATTCTGAAACAATTTAGGAATCTAATCTTGGTGCCTTCTGATACATTCAATGTATCAGAAAAGAAAAGAGTCATTAAAAAGGCTAGCAAGTAAAAGTAATAAAAAATCTTTGTGTATTAATATGCTGTAAAGGTGCCATTCCAAGGGGAAAGGAAAGTAGGAGGGAGAAAGGTAATTTTTATGGAAAATTAGGGTGATGTTGGTTGCCTTTCATTAAATTTTTTTAAGCTTTCATAAAGATAGCCTTTTATCATTTTTGCGATTGCAGTGGGACAGTTTATGTGGTAACTGGCCATATACAGCAGGTTATTGCATAAATATGAAAGACATGGATTAATCTGGTGTGGTAACGCAGCACATACACACTTGAAATCTACCAGGAAAGTTTACAAAATACTACACTGTATTCCTTAAAAGTAAATTACTCTGCTGTGGTGAGATTCTTTAACCTCACACATTATTCCGTGATGTCTTTTAAACTTTTTGGAAAGATATTTGTAGAAAAATCTTGATTTGTGTTCAATATAGATTTTTAAAACTATAAATGTCTTTTTTACACTTTTATGAGGAAGTGGGAGAATTACTTTGGAAGAAAATGGGCTTCTATTTCAATGTTGAAATCTGTTTACATTGTAAGTTTAAGGAGCCTGCGACTCCCTGTAAGTTCCAGAGCCGTCTGCTTTCAGTGCTTGTCAGTGAATTCTCCAAACGTCCTTCAAAGGCTCTGTACAGGATATATTAATTGACAGGGAAATTTAATAATTTAGTAATTAAACACATCTTACAGTGTAGTCTCTTTAAGGGCAATTTCAGATGCTAGAGAACTTGGAAGAGAAAACATTGTGTACATAGGTTACATCACTTGCGATGAAATAAAACTCAAAAGTTTGTGCTCACAGGCTTACACCTCTGTTACCTATTTGCCATTTTCATGTCAGTCTTTAGGAAATGTATTATTTTTCAACTGCAACCATTTCAAAAGGAGTCATAGGCCTCCATCCCCAAACATTTGTTGGTATGACTGTGCAAGGTCAAAATTTCGTCCTGGAATCAAAACACTGCATTAGGCTGCAAGTTAACGCTGGGTATGGAAGAAAGTACACAGAAGATGTACTTCATATTCATGATTTTATTTATTCTTTTCACTTTTTCTTTTGAATTGCTTGTAGGTTTACAGAGTTGTACAGATAATACAATTTTCACATATACCTCAACCAGCTTCCCCTAATATTAGCATCTTATACAACCATGGTACAATGGCCAGAAGCAAGAAATTAATGTGGTAAAACAATCTTAAAACCTTATTCATATTTTACCAGTTTTCCCAATAATGTCCTTTATCTGTTCCAGGATATTACTCAGGAAGTGCATTTACTTATTTCTAAGTCTGCGACAGTCCGTAACAGCTCCTCCGTCTGTCTTTCAGGCCCGCATCACTTTCAAACAGTATTTATGAGTTATTTTGTCTCCTGTTCCTTGGTTTTGGTTTGTCTGTTGTTTTCTCGTGATTGAAGTGAAATTATGAAATGAAGTGTCCCCGGTCCATTGTATCACAGGATCCCTAATATCAATATGTCATATATATTATTGGTGATACCATCACTTGGTTAAGGCGGTTCACCCATTGTACAGTTTCTGTCTTCCCCTTTAGCTCATAGATCTCTTGGGGGCGGTACTTGGAGACTGCAAACTATTGCTCCTTGTGCCTGCCAGTTTCAGTGGGTGTTGTCTATGACAGTTATTTGGGGGACAAGGGCGTTGTTACTTTGTTAAATAATTTTTTATCTTTCTATTACAGTTGATGTTCAACATTGTATTAGTTTCAGGTGTATAACCCAGTGGTTAGACATTTACGTAACTTACAAAGTGGTCCTCTCAATAAGTCTAGCACCCCCGGCACCATCCACAGTTAGTACAGTATTATATTCCCTGTGCTGTATGGTACATCCTGTGACTGTTTTGGACTACCCATTTGTGCTTCTTAGTCCCTTCACTTCCTTCATCCAGCCCAAACCGCGTCCCCTCAGAAAACTGTCAAAATGTCCTCTGTATCCATGAGTATGACAGATATTACTGTTGTTTTGTCAGTGGTGATTTTCTAGTTCCTTCTATGCTAATTGGAATTTTATACCGAAGAGCTGTTTCATCTCCCCCATTTATTTATTTTATTTTTTAAAGATTTTATTTATTTATTTTTAGAGAGGGGGAAGGGAGGGAGACAGAGAGGGAGAGAAACATCAATGTGTGGTTGCCTCTCACTTGGACCCCACTGGGGACCTGGCCCACACCCCAGGCATGTGCCCTGCCCTGATTTTAAATTGGAGAATAGTGTTTTGAATCCAAGGGTTTTTTGTTTTTTACAGATTTCAAATGACAGTGTTCTAAGGTAGGTAGTGTAGAGTTTTGCCATTAGCTGGAAGAAATAAGGTGTTGCCACCTTCAACATTTCTCATCTTTGCTTTCTTTGCTTTCCTATCACTGGACTCTTCCTCAGGAGCAGTGCTTTCTTTGACAAAAGATGGAAGAGTGAAATTCTCCAATTAAAAATTGTTATTGCCTCCCTTTTCCCACTCTACAATATATGTAAATTCAGACATAGGACAAATATTCATTTTCTGATACTAGGGTATGTTCTTTCTTTTAAAATTAATTAAGTTATTTTTAGAGAGAGAGGAAGGGAGGAAGAAAGAGAGGGAGAGAAACATCAATCAGTTGCCTCTTGCACGCACCCTGACTGGTGACTGAACCCACAACCCAGGCATGTGCCCTGACGGGAATCGAACCAGTGGCCATTTGCTTTATGGGATGACGCCCACCAACTGAGCCACACTGGTGGGGCTCCAGGCTGTGTTCTTGACAGAAAAAGAAAGTATAGATGAGAGATGGGGAGAGACAGAGAAGGTGGGAGCAGCCCTTGGATTATGGTGCCTTAATTGAAAAAAGTTGACCCAAAGCAATATCCCAATTTTATTTCTGTATGCTGCCCTGTGGATTTTTACACAGGGGAAAATTGTGCTGTAGAAAGATTGCGTGTGCGTGTACATAGTAAAGATTGAGAATGGCGTTATGAAAGAGGAAGAGAGCGAGGACAGCCGGTGTGATACCTGGGCTGCAGGCATTCTCAGCTGAGTGTAAGGGGAGGGTACTGATGGCAGCTGAGGGCCTGGACATTGCCGATGTCCCTGAAAAGTCTCATGTACCCAAGGGTTCCTGTGCGTGTGAGTGGGGACAGTCGGTAACCACCACAGACATTAGAACTCCTATTTGAAAAGTACCACACCAATGTGTAAATAACACGACAACAGTGGTTGTCTTGAAAGTAACTCACCCTCTCACTGGGGAGACCAGACAAACAAAACGTAAAGAACAAGGGAAAGAGGACTTTCAGTTTCACTTGCCAAATTGAACCCATGTGTTCATTACCATTCCTCCTGAAATCTAACTAAAATGGCAGAAAAGAAACAAAAAACATAAACCCATAAGGCAAAGAGAAAAAGAGGAGCTGGAACGGATGAGAAATGACAGCTCTTTTAGAAGCTGGGAAGTTGGTGGAATAGTGGATGCCAACTTCAGCAACGAAACAAAGCCAAACTGTAGACTTGCAGTGCGGAAAAGTCAACAGAAAGCAGGCCAGTTTATGCCACAGAACTCTGAAGAGGCTCCAAACTTCACAGCACCATCCACTTGCCAGCCGAGGTGCCGGGAGGGCTTGAAGACAGAAAGGCTGATGGAAAGTTTATGTAAGAAGCTGTGTCCTGCCCTGACTGGTGTGGCGCAGTTGGTTGAGCATCGACCTGCAAAGTGCAAGGTTGCCGGTTCGATTCCCAGTCAGGGCACATACCTGGGTTGCAGGCTGTCCCCGGTTGGGGTGTGTACTAGAGGGAACCAATCAATGCTTCCCTCTCTCTCTCCTTCTCCCTTTCCCTGTCTCTAAAACAAAATAAATAAAAGAAGAAGAAGAAGAAGCTGTGTTCCTGTATACCTTTCTCCTATTCATGCTGTCTTCATGGGTTTGTTTTTACTTTTATCCTGTAGCTGTGACATTTTGTGAGTGAACACCTGTGTTCAACTTGCTATGATTAATGAGTATTATGTTCATTTAAAATCGAATAAGACACAATACATGTTGCCATGAGCTAAGGGCCTCTCGGGGTACAGACAATACATGTGATTAGACCCAGCGATGAATCCCTAGCACTAGATCTTCCTCTCCCAGAAATTCTGGACAAAATCGAGGGTGAAAAGCCACGGAACGGCTGGTAGCTACTTATTTATTTTGTTTGTTTTATCCTCACCCGAGGACATGTTTATTGATTTTTGGAGAGAGGGTAAGGGAGGGAGAAAAAGTGGGAGAGAAACATCAGTGTGAGAGAAACATTGACTTGTTGGCTCTTGTATGCACGCCGGTCCGCTGCGACAGGGAGCAAGCCCTCAACCCAGGTATGTGTCCTGACTGGGCATCGAACCTGCTCTGACCGACAAGGCCACCCTGGACAGGGCAGCTTTTTTTTTTTTCTTCAATGTGGACATTGTGCTGCACACTTGATAAAATAATTCTCTTCCTTAAGAAGTTGTGAGAGGAATCTGAAAAGATGTTTTCCATGCGAGGCAAATCCATGAGAAAGTCTAGGGTCACCAAACATGTACGCCAATACAGCTAGCTATCTGTGCAAAGAAAATCATCTTTAAGGGAATCAGAATGCGAACAAAAGAGAAAACATTCATGCAAAATTCAACAGCTGTTGCTAAGTACCTATTTTTCCTCGGAGAATTCACGGGCTATTAATAAACAATTATAGATATGCCTTAAGTGCTGCAAACAAGTCACCAGAGAGCTTCTTAAGCAATCCCTTGAAGAGTCTTCAAGAGTCTGCCTTTCAAGGGAGGTGGATTGGGCTGAGAAGGAGTTGATGGGCGTGGCTGGAAGCCTGTTTGTGCGGGAAACCGGTAGGGGGTGAGGCCTCCCAAGGCCTGGGCAAGAAGATTGCTACATTACCAAGGGCATTACGACCTATCAGGCTAAGGAACCAATATTCTATCTGGAAGATGACAGGAGAGTCTCACATTCCAGAAACTTTAAAATCTTTTTAAGAGTGTCAAGACTGGAAGCCGATAGACCAATGAAGTGACTTGAGCCGCCAAACCCATGACCGCCACTAAGAATATAATTGCTTGTGACCCAAATTCTACGATCGCAGTTTGTCTGGATGGTATAACTTCTTAACTTTTCTTTTGGGTCTGCCAGTGTTAATGTAATTCAGGAAGAAATCAAAATAATCATACTAGATCCTTCAGAAAAATATCCAAAAAGAGAAAATAGCAGTAAGAGTGGGAAGACACAAATGTTAGCGTAGAAATAATGAAAAAAATTAATAAAACCATTGATGTTAATAGTGTCTGTAAATATGTGTGTGATTCATACTCAGTTATAAAAAATACATAGCTATTTAATCAGTTGAACAGCTTGTAATCAACATTTAAATACTCAAGGAAAATTGTTTTTCCACATTTTATTAGATTTAGTTTGGTTTAGTATCTTTAGCATTCAGATAGAAGAACAAAGACATTGTTGCAACTGTCCAGAAGAGAAATGAGGGCCAGTCCTGGTCGTCAGAGCCTGGGGCACAGTGGGGACACGCCCCTGACCACAGGAGAGTCCGTGTTGTGTGATTTTAGGACTCTCATTTATAATTTATGCAAAACCAACACATTCATGCTAACCTATCACATTAACATGAGAGTGGAAAGGAGGGGCAGATATAAGAGATACAGAAGAGGTAGAAATTGAGAGAACTTAGTGGTCAGTTGGTTACGCCAGTGAGAGAAATGTATCTGGGAAGGTTTCAAGATCTGCTGTTTGGATGACTGGGTAAATAGTGAAATAAGAATGTCTATTTTGTACATTTATAACAATAATAACAGCTGCTACCTTGACAAGCATAAACGGACCCTAGCAACAGCAGAAAGGTCAAATTATTTTTCTTAACATAGTGGAATACTACAGTTATTGAAAAATTTCAGATACCACTTGAGTATTTGAAAAAGTATTGATAAAGTTCGATAATGGCCAAGTTCCTAACAGTCCTCATATTTAGGTGGTAAGATTATAGATCACATTTTCCCCCCTTACTTTTCTATTTTCTTTTTAAAACTTCTTGAGGTCCAGTTTTCGCACAGTAATCTGCACATATTCAAGCTGTGCAATTTGGTAAGCGTTGCTCTTGAAATCACCACGAGCAAGATCATCAAACCATCGCCCCCAAGCTTCCTTGTGCCCCATTGTAACCCTCCCCTTTGCTCCCTGCTTATCTTAGTCCCCACCAACCCCAACCATAAGTACAGTTTCTCCCACCGTAGAGAGTTTGCATCTTTGAATTTTATGTAAAAGGAGTCATAACCATGGCATGCGCTCTTTTTGGTCCCTCTTCTTGCTCTCAGCACAATTATTCTGAGGTCATTCTTGTTGCTATGCGTGTGCACAGTTCCTTCCATTTCATTGGTGGGTAGTATTCCAGCGATGAACACGTCAGATTTGTTTATCCATTCATGTACTGATGGATATTTAGATTGTTTCCAGTTTTGGGGATATTACAAATAAAGCTGCTATAAACATTCTTGTTCGAGTCTTTGTGTGGATATATACGTTCATTTCTCTTGGGAAGAGCCCTAGGGGGAATGACTAAATATACTAGGCCCTAAAGCAACCAACAAAGTAACAAAACAAAGAGTTATAGCTAATTATCCAACAGAGGAGCTAAATGGAATCCAAAAAAGGAAAGTAAAAAAGGGAAAAGACAACAAAAATCAAATAGGACAAATAGATAGTAAATATTAAGGTGATAGATTTAAACCTGACCATGTTAATAATTTCATTAGATATAAATGGTCTAAACTAGCAGTCCCCAACCTTTTGGGCACCAGGGACCAGTATTGTAGAAGATAATTTTTCCATGGACTGGGGGATGTAGGGGAGATGGCTTTATAGACTGCCACCAGATGCAGCTTAATTGTCACTTGCTACTCAGTGATAGGGTTTTGAGATGAGTCTGCAAGCAATTGATTTATGGTGGTCTCTGTGCAGTCAAACCTCTCTGCTAATGATAACCTGTATTTGCAGCCAATCCCCAGCACTAGCATCACTGCCTCAGCTCCACCTCAGACCATCGGCATTAGATTCTCATAAGGAGCTTGCAACCTAGATCCTTTGCAAGCCCAGTTCACAGTAGGGTTCGTGCTCCTATGCGAATCTAATGCCGTGGCTGATCTGACCAGAGGCAGAGCTCAGGTGGTGGTAATACGAGCGGTGGGGAGTGGCTGTCAATACAAATGAAGTTACGTGTGTTCCCCCACTGCTCACCTCCTGCTATGCAGCCTGGTGCCTAATAGATCACGGACTGCTACAGGTCTGTGGCCTGGGGATTGGGGCCCCAGGTCTAAACACTCCAATTAAAAGGTAGGGTGATCGGATTCGATAAAAGTGCAAGACAGGCTGCCAACCAGAAATGCACTTTAAATATAAGCACACAGATATGCTAACAGCACTGAAAAGGAAACTAGAAAGGCTAAGTCAGTATCTGACAAAGCAGATTTCAGAAGAAAGAACATTACCAGGGCTAAAGAAGGTCATTTTGTATGATAATGTAGTGAATTCATCAGGAGGACATAATAATCCTAAACATTTATACACCGAACAACAGATCTTGAAAATACATGAAGTAAAACTGACAGGAATAAAATGAAAAATAAAGAAGTCCACAGTTATGATCAGAGATTCGAATAACTGATAGAACAAATAGACAGAAAATAAGTAAAGGTATAGAAGACTTGAAAAATACTACCAACCAATTTGCAATAATTAACATTTATGTAACTACCCACCTAATGATAGCAGAATGCACTTCTTTTCAAAGTGCTCCCAGAACATTTCCCAAGGCACATTTACCAAGGTACCGGTATTCCAGATCATAAAACAGTCTCAATAATTGTAAAAGGATTCACATCATGCAAGGTATATGCAAAATATACCTGACCAAGTATAATTGACCAAACATAGTAAAATTAAACTAGGAACCACTAACTGAAATCTCTGGAAAACCCCGCATCATAGAGAAACTGAATTTTATTCCCTTTTGAATTATTCCCTGTTTAAATTTTATTTCCTTTAATTTATAAATTTAAATGTTTACAAAAAGTACAAAAACACACTTTTAAAAATGGGGTTCTCTTTGTGGGAAGGTTTTTAAGTACAAATTCAATTTCTTTATAAGATATATGGGTATTTAGGTCATCTGTTCTTGAATGAAACTTGTTAGTTTGGCTTTCAAGAATATTTTACATTTTGTTTAATGCATAAAGTCAAATTATTCCCTTGGTGTCTTTGTAATATCTGTGGAATCTGTAGTGATGTCACTCTCTCCTTCCTCATATTGGTAATTTGTGGGGGTTTTTTATCCTGAGCAGTCTGGCTAGAGGTTTATCAATTTTATTAATCTCGTCGCGTTACCCGACAGGAACCAGCCCTGAGCAGGTCTTCCTCGGGCGGGCCAGCAGAGTGTGGGTTCTGTACGTCATGCAGAAAAGATTGCACACCACCAGTTTGGGGATTTTGAGAGCATGTGTATTAAAGCTGGGGACCGGGAAACAAAGGCAGGACTTAGGATAGAGGAACCAACAGGAGAGAGCCTAGGCGGTGCTCTGCTTTGACTCCCTAGAAAAGTTGTAGGAAAGGAGTGAGCCAAGGTGGGGCTGCTGTTAGCTCACCAGGAAGTCAGAGAAAAGGGGGGCCTGGGGACAGGATCAGAGGTAAGCCCCACTCAGCTGCCGCTGCCCACTGCTCCCCTGGCTGCAAGTCTCCTGGGGCCCTTAGAGTTCAGGAGGAAATAAAAAGTCCGTGCCCGGGAAGGGGCGTGAGCATGCTATAGAGCAGCCCACCTGACTCTGTCCTGAGGGCTTATCTTTTTTTTTTTTTTTTTTCTGGGTGAGAATCTTATGGGAGGTTTCAGCAGAATATTCACCTGCTTTCCAGGTGCAATTTTAATATGCTGATGTGTCAAAGTGAGTGCATGGGCGGGTTGGGAATATTCTTTGGTCTGCTTTACTGTTTTGTCTTGAGTCTGTCTGGTTTTAATGGGGTTTTTTGTTATTTGTTCCCCTGACTTCATCTGTCCTTGGGTTTAGCTGGCACAGATGACATTAATTGGGTCTCTGTTCTCTATCTCCCAGGCCAGGGAGATTTAAGCTACGTATTCTCTGGTCAGGGGGAAGAGAGGTATGACCCATTTGCTCACAAGTGTCCTTGGTTAGGGGAGATAAGGTCTTTCGATTCACCAGCTGGCTGGAAGTTGCTCCAACTGTTTGGCCTTGTTTAAGTTTCTGGTCTCCATTTTCCCGTTCCACTGGCCCAGGAATTTTCCTAGCTTCTTACCATCCTGTCTGACTCATGGAACTACCTTTTGAATTCACTGACTTTCTCTGTTGTTTGTCCATTTTCTGTCTTATTGATCTCTGCTCAGATCTTTATTATTTCCTTTCTTCTGCTTTATATTTTTTTCTTAATATTCAGTGCTATAAATATTCCTTAAGTACTGCTATAGAGGCATCCCACAAATAGTAATGTTTTGTTTTTATCTTTGTTTAGTTAAAAATACTTTCTAGCCGGGCTGGTGTAGCTCAGTGGATTGAGCGCAGGCTGGGAACCAAAGGGTCCCGGTTCGATCCCCAGTCGGGGCACATGCCTGGGTTGTAGGCCAGGTCCCCAGTGAGGGCCATGTGAGAGGCAAACACACATTGCTGTTTCTCTCCTTCTCCTTCCCTTCCCCTCTCTCTAAAAATAAATAAATGAAATCTTAAAAAAAAATACTAATTTTCTTTTTGAGTTCTTCTTTGACCCATAGTGCATTATTTAGTCTCTGTAACTGGGGATTTTCTGGAGATGTTTCTGTTCGTGTTCCCTAATTTAATCCATTGTGATCAGGTATATCTAATATGTACCTTTATGGCTTGAATCCTTTTACATTTACTGAGTCTTGTTTTATGATCTGGAACATGGGCTACCTTGATAAATATATCTTAGTAAAGTATATTCCTTACAGGCATGTTCTAGGTACACTTTGAAAATAATGGCATTTTGCTATTGTGGCGTGAAATATTCTATCAATGCCAACGTAAACAGGTTAGGCATGTGGATAAGGACTGGGATGAAATCAAACCAATATTAAAAAATTAGACTTTAGTGTTCATTAGTGGGTTTTTTCCTGTAGAGTAAATTGCTTAAAGTCATCACAACCATACGAGAGAAAATTATATTTTGGATGGTGATTATGGTTAGATCACCAGCCTCCAAGGTGGCTCCCAAGAACACTCATTTCCTCTTATGCGTAGTCCCTCCCCACACTGAATCTGGACTAATCTATGTGACCAGTAGAATAGTACCAAAGTGGCAGTGTGTGACTTCAGAGGCTAGGTCATAAAAGGCACTACAGCTTCTGTCTTGTCTCCTGACACGGTGGGCTAGACAGGCCTCTGTGTCATGAGGCTACTCCACCAGCCTTATGGAGAGACCCCTCCAGAGAGGAACTGCGTTCTCTGGCCAGGAACGAGCCCTGCCCTGCCAGGCACCTGGGGAGCAGCGCCGCCCTCCCCAGTGAAGTCTCCAAATGACGAGAGCCTCCCCAGAGACCCCGAGCTGGAACTGCCTAGCAACGCCACACCTGAATTCCTGACCCACAGAGATTGTGAGAAACAATAGTAATTGTTGTTTTAAGCCACTAAGTTTTGAGTTATTTGTCCTGTAACAATTTAAAAACTACTAAAGCTCCTGTGTTTTAAAGGAAAGATTTATTAAAAGGCCCCATTCAAGTTTCTACTCAAAGTTCATCTCCTTTGAGAGGCTCTTCCTAGCAACCTAGCTAAAATAGAGCCTGCACGTATTCTATCCCTGTGCCCTGCTGTTTCCTCTTTGTGTTTATACCTGAAAGGTGTGTGTGTGTGTGTGTGTGTGTTTCTTCTCCACAAAAATGGAAGCCCAGTGAGGACAAGGACTATTTTACTCACTACTGCCTCTAAAGCCTAGAATGCTTATAAAATATTACCTGATATATGATAGGTACTCTATAGATAATGTTGAAAGAATGAATAAACAAATGATAAAGTCATTAATATTCACATTTGCCTTAATAATATACTTGGATTTTATTGGGGGGGGGCGCGATACACATGAATACCGTGAGCCATGTGTGAATTTGCTCTACTTAATGTTTCCATTAGAATCATGACAATGAAACTTTTTATTCATTTTTAAATTAATTTTTATGAAAACAAAACTTTTTAAAAGAAGTAATCGCGTTCACACCTGTGCTCTTCGTTGATCCGTGTCTCCTCCAAGGGCATTGCCACAGGTGGCTCTAATGTGGCCCCAGGGACTCCTGAATCCTGCCACCCCTGTTCTCGCACGGCCCCCTCCGCCCCCCCCCCCAACATAGGCCTGCCTGTGCGGCCAGTAGGATGTGGCAGAATTAGATGTGACTTCTGAGGCCAGATCACAAAAGACATTAAAAATGTTAAATGGCATATCATATAACAGCTTAATGTCTCCACAAAAATAAAACTGAAAAAGAGGCTGCAACCAGAGTGTCTGAGTGGCTCATTTGTTATTCCAGCAAGGAAAGCCATTTACTGATGGCTAGTTCATTAAATCATGTTTGATTGTAGCAGCCAAAGAAATCTACCCAGAGAAAATGAACTTGTTTAGGACGAATAGCCTTTCCACAGAAACAGTTGAAGACATTGAGAGCAACATCAATAGTCAATTAAGAAACAAGGTAAATGATATAGACCAGTTTTCTTTGACTCTTTTATTTTTTTAGAATAGCTTCTTGAGATATAATTAACATGCCACACAATTCAAACGTGCAACTATTACCAGAATCAATTTTAGAACATTTTTATTATCCCCAAAAGAATTACCTCATTAGCAATCGTTACTGGTTTCCCCCACACCCCCCAGCCATAGGTGGCCACTAATCTCTTTCTGTCTCTACCAATTCGCCTACTGTGGACATTTCATAGAAATGGAAGCATTCATTATACTGGATGTTGTGACTCACTTCTTTCATTTAGCATCATGTTTTCAAGGTTAATCCATAGTGTAGCATGAATTAGTATTTCATTTTCTTTTTGCCAAATAATATTCTTTTGTATGGACATTCCACATCATTTATCCATTTATCAGTTGGGCATTTGGGTGGTTTTCATATTTTGGCTATTATGATGAATAATGTTGCTATAAATATTTTTGTACAAGTTTTTTAAAGTTGATTTTAGAGACAAGAAGAAACAGAGAGAGAGAAAGAGAGAGACACCGAGAGAAAGAGACCAGTTTGTTCCACTTATTTATACATTCATTGCCTGATTCTTGTGTGTCCTGACCAGGGTTAGAACTCACAACTTTGGCATATCAAGAGGATGCTCTAAGCAACTAAGCTACCTGGCTAGGGCTTGTACAAATTTTTGTGTGGACATGTGTTTGGAGTTTCCTGGGATATATACCTAGGAATGGAATTTCTTTTTTTAAAAAAACATTTTATTTATTTACTTGTAGACAGAAAGGAAGGGAGGGAGACAGAGAGAGAAAGAGACATCAATGTGTGGTTGCTTCTCACAAGGCCCCCGCTGGGGACCCGGCCCGCAACCCAGGCATGTATCCTGACTGGGAATCAAACCGGCGACCCTTTGGTTCACAGCCTATTCTCAATCCACTGAGCTACACCAGCCAGGGCCTAGGAATGGGATTGCTAAGTCATACAGTAACTTTATGTTTAACCTTTTGAGAAACTAACAGACCATTTCCCAAAACATCCATTTCACAATCTCACTAGCAACCTATGTATTCCAATTTCTTCACATCTTACCAACACTTGTAGTTATCTGTCATTTTGATTGTAGCCATCGTAGGGGATGTGAAGCAGCATTTCATTGTGGTTTTGATTTGCATTGCCCTGATGGTTAATGCTGAGCGTCTTCACATGTGCTTCTTGGCCAGCCATTTGTACATCTGCTCTGGAGAAGGGTCTATTCAGATCCTCTGTCCATTTTTTTAAAACCTGAGTATTTGTCTTTTGTCTTTTCGCTTTTTGATGGTGTCCTCTGAAACACAAAAGTTTTTAATTTTGATAAAGTCTACTTTAGTTTTTGTTGTTGTTGCTTATACGCTTGGTGTTATATCTACTAAGCCATCGCCTAATGTCAATCTTGTCTATATTCCCTTCTGAGAGTTTTGTAGAAAGCTCTTACAATTAGACCTTTGGTTTGATTTGAGTGAATTTTTGTGTGGTGTAAAGTAGCATTCCAACTTCATTCTTTTTCATATGGTATCCAGTTGTCCCACACCACTGGTGGGAAAGACTAGGGTTTTCTCAGTGAATTGTCTTGGAATTCTTGTTAAAAGTCACTGACCAGGCAGTTTGATGGCTTATAGCGGTGAAGTATTATTGTGATTGTTTGAGCTTAGGGCTGAGCTAGAAATTTAAAAAATTGTGGTAAAATACATATAACACAAATTTCAGCATCTTATTTTTTTATGTACCGTTTATTTGGCATTAAGTACATGCCTGTCATTGTGCAGCCATCACCACAACCGATTCTAAAACTTATTTCATCTTGCAAAACTGAAACACTATAACCATTAAACAATCATTCCCAATCCCTCCCTTCCGCAGCCCCTAGAACCATCACTGTACTTTCTGTCTCTGTGCATTTGACTACTCTTGATGCCTCCTATAAATTATGCAATATTTGTCTTTTTTATGACTAGCACATTTCACTTAGCATTATGTCCCTAAGCTTCATCCATATTGTAGCATATATCAAGATTTTCTTCCATTTTAAGGTTAAATAATATTCTGTTGTATGAATGTACTACATTTTGCTTCTTCACTCATCCATGTATGGACAATTGGGTTGCTTCCACCTTTTCACTACAATGAATGGTGTTGTAAGATGGACGTTTTTATTGAGAACTTCCCTCGAGTACTGCTGAACATGAAATGGTTTGGAAGTTAGCTTTCGCTGAACACTCGATAATGCTTCTTAATGAGCGCAACCTAAAATTACAAGGTGAACTGTCTATATGTGAAACTTTTACTGCAGGAAAGTTGTTTCAGCAACAATAACTTTTTTGAACCACAATGTCAAGTTGCTTTACATACTTCCTGTGCTGTTAAAAGTTATAGCAAGAAGTAAAATGTCCATTACGGGCAGGAGCATAAAATAGAGTAAAAATAGCCTCTTCCACGAATGGTGTTGGCAGATCTGGACAGCTACACGTGAAAAAATGAAACGACCACCAACTTACACCATACACAAAAATAAACTCGAGATGGATAAAAGACTTAAATCGTAAGACGTGACACCATAAAAGTCCTAGAGGAGAACATAGGTAGGAAAATTTCAGATATTCCACACAGCAATATTTTCACCAGTATGTCCCCTAGAGCAAGAGATATAAAGGAAAGAATAAACAAATGGGACTATATCAAATTAAAAAGCTTCTGCACAGCTAAAGAAAACATGAGCAAATGAAAAGGGAACCAACCAATGATATTTTCCAATGATACCTCAGACAAGGATTTGAGCTCCAAAATATATAAAGAACTCATACAACTTCATATCAGGAAGACAAACAATCCAATTAAAAAACGGGCAAAGGACTTGAAAAGACACTTCTCCAAGGAGGACATACGGAGGGCCCAGAGACATATGAAAGGATGCTCAGCATCACACACCCTCAGAGAGATGCAAATTAAAACCACAATGAGGTACCACCTCATACCAGTCAGAATGGCCATCATAAACAAATCAACAAACACCAAGTGCTGGCGAGGATGTGGAGAAAAGGGAACCCTAGTCCACTGTTGGTGGGAATGCAGACTGATACAGCCACTGTGGAAAACAGTATGGAGTTTCCTCAAAAAAATAAAAATGGAAATGCCTTTTGATCCAGTGATTCCACTGCTGGGACTATACCCTCAGAATCCTGAAACACCAATTCAAAAGAACCTATGCACCCCAATGTTCATAGCAGCACAATGTGCTGGAAACAGCCTAAGTGCCCATCAGTAAAATGAGTGGATCAAAAACTGTGATACATTTACACAATAGAATACTACACAGCAGAAAGAAAGAAGGAACTCCTCCCCTTCACGACAGCATGGATGGAACTGGAGAGCATTACGCTAAGTGAAATAAGCCAGGCGGTGAAAGACAATACCAGATGATCTCACCTGTAAATGGAACCTAATCAACAGAATACACAAGCGAGCAAAACAGAACCAGAGAAAAAGAAATGAACAAACTGACAGTGACCAGAGGCGGGGAGGGGGGTAATAGGGAAAAGAAGGGGGAAGGTCAAGTCAAGGAACATGTACAAAGGACCCATGGACAAGGACAACGGGGTGAGGTGGTGGTGGGGGGACTGAATGTGGGAGGGCAGGTGGGCAGGGCAGGAGAGAGTAAGGGGGGAAAAATGGGGACAGCTGTAATTGAACAATAATAAAAAATAAAATAAATAAAATGTCCATTATGACACAAATTTGTAGCATGTATCGTTTTTGAGCCTAAACTCCTGGGCCTACAGTGTAGTTTCACTTCACATGTAATCGAAGTTTTCGTATTTTAAAATCAATCGAACTGTACAATTGAAGACCTCGCATCCCGTCTTCAACTGGAGGTGATTAAACTTCACTGTAACAATATGTTCTAAGACATATGTCAAGAGAATAATTGAATAAAATGATATACATTTCTTCAAAGCAATGAATTTTTTTGTTTTACACAAAGCTTTTTGAGTTTTATTTTCCTGGGGTTGGAGATTCATCTTAAAGTGCATGCATGAGTAGCAGGGCCTAGAACTGTTCAAAGCAGACATTAGACAAGCACAGGGGGCTGAAAATTCCTATTTAAAAAGTGGGAATTGAGGTGGGAAATGGGGAAGTCACACACATATGATAGGGTGACAGTTGATCCTGGTCCCTCTCAAATTGAATCTGTACTTAATTCACATCATGTGACCGGGTGCTTGGGTGTGCTGAGCTGCACTGGGCCCTCCCCCAAAGGTTGTTGGTTCCTAGTTCCTCACGAAATGGCTCTGAGCAAGGGGAAGAGGCCTTCCCCTTCTGGAAGACTCCTCTCCAGCCTCCACAAGATCTCAGCACAGGCCACAGGGAAAGCTGCGTCTCCTCTTCCCTTTGGAGGCACCTTCATATGCAGCACATCTCAGAGGAAGGCTGGGCCACGTCATGGCCCCCTGCAGATGGCTGGTGGTCTGGGGGCAGTTATTCTAATGTTTTTTCCCTTTGATTCCTGTGCTCAGGGTGGACTCCCCCTCCACACATTTCTGCCAGAAAGAGGTGAAGTCCTTGGAGCCACAGGTCTAAGGCCAGAGCTCTATTGGTTATTTACATACTTTGGTCCCTAACACTTGAGTAGCTTAAATGCAGGGGAGTGTTGAAGTTTTTCTTTCTCCCAGTTTGAATTGGTAAAAGGCAGCTGGGGGATGGGATTGGCTACAGAGAAAAGTCCTGGGTCTTTGGACCCCCCTCCTCAGGGCAGGCCCTGGCAGACTGAAGAGCAGAGGTCACTAGGGCAGGAATCTATGGTCCTGAGCCCCGAGCGCCAGCAGGGGACCTGCTTGGGGCTAAAGCACACACAAGAGAAGCAAGAGAAGTAGGAAGAGCTGCCTGTGGTGGGAATTTAGGGGCGCCACTGAGGATAGCCACCAGGGCGACACGTGGCACCTGCCACGCACCAATAACCCTGAGCAGCGCTGGAGCACCGCTTCAGTCTGTGCTCCTGGAACTGCTGGCTCCCAGCCCTGCCCCCACCCCCGCCCTCGGGCACAGGGAGGGTAAGACTCAGCGGTTCAAGAACAGGAACGAGGGCCAGAGGCCTTCACCTAGTGGTCTCAGCGGAGTTTTCAGACAATCCCTCACTTTGGCTGGGAAACCTGGGAGACCACAGTTTCCCAGCCGCACACTCTCAGAAGAGAGGCTGGAAGGGAGGAGCTGCGGAGTGGTTAGGTGGTAGATGGAGGGACCGGGAGGCAATCCTGCTTGCAACCCCCTCCAGTCCTCACCAGGTCAGCCTGATCCTGTTCTTACACCTTTGTTCTTGGGAGACCCAGCATTAGGCTAGGATGCCAGAAGGCTGTTGAGTTTCATGGCTCCAAAGAGTGAGGTTGAGGGCAGTTCCTTCCCCTCAGATGTCTTCTACTGCTCAGACAGGGAATGGTGGGATTTGGGGGTGGGGGGACAGGGGGAAGCAGTGGGGGGCAGACAAAAGCTTGGGGATCAGTCCACTGTCTCTACACTCAGACTGCAAACCAAATATAATATCTTCATCATTATAAAAGAAGAGGAAGAAAATTTGTATAAACCAAGATAAATAAATAGCTTTAAAACCTTCCAAAGACAAAAGCATTAGAGGGCCAAACCCAAGGTTTTGAAAATAGCACAGAGGAAGACCTTTAAAAAAAATCTAAAATTTACCAAATCACAGTTCAGATTTTCCGACCCAATAAACAACTCTCGGAAACACAGAAGCACATTCGAACCAGGATGCTACCTCTCAAAATGTAAACAATATACAATGCAACAATGCAACAAAAACACGAAAACGCAGTGTTAAAGAAGGTAGATACCCAATGGATCATCTTTAACCCAAAGGATCGTGTCACGTGTTTGATACACATTACAGCAACAGGATCAGCAGACCATTTATAATGCAGGAAGCCGGAGGCAGCCCGAGGCTGCTGCCAGAGCACAGCTGCCCAGCTTCGGAGATGCTGGGTCTGTCTGCCTGTGAACCGATCTGAAATTTCATTCTTGATCGGAAGAGAAGGGAATCAAGTTCAAACATTATTCCTATATAATCCCTTCCTAAATCAATCTTGTTTTCTCCATGAGCTGCTTGGTTTCAACTCCTTCCCCAAGTTACCTCATGCTCTTACTGCTGATGTTCAGAGCTTCCGATGGCCCCTTCCTGGGGCCAGGGAAGTTGTTTGACTCATCTCCCTCTTCCAGAAGGGACCCAGCAGCCCCAGAGGGGCCAGGAATGCTGTTTCCACTCCTTCCTGACCTAAATGCTGTGAGGAGGGCACAGGGGCTGCGCTGGTTCCTGCTCCGGGAGCTGAACTTGGTCAGGTTTGGAGGGAGCCATAGGAAACCAGTTCATTCATTCAAACAAACCGTTCTGCCTCTGTGGAGTTACCAACAGCACGTGTTTTCCCATATCTCATCCTAAATCCCCGTGCCTGGTGAGCAGTTGAGAAGATACAGGCGTGTACCTCCCCCAAGGCAGGGCTGTTTTCTCTCCAGCCAGACCAGACTGCTCTGATGTCATCAGAGAATGACACACAGCCCAATTCTGAGGCCGGGACAGCCCCTTGGAAGGGGGGTGGAGGTCCTGCAGGGAGCCGCAGGATGCCACACCTGAGGAAGCCTGTGGGTGGCAGAGGCGCTAAAAGTCTAGAAGGGGACATTGAGGAAAAACAGCCCCGAGGTTGGGGCCAGGTCCCATCCCACATCAAGCCTCCAAATTGGATTTCCTGGGTCATATCCTCAAGTGATCCAGAAACAGCTTTAGGCTTGAGCAAGACCCTCCAAGGTGAGAGGCAACACTCCCTCCTGGCCCTAAGTCCAAGTGACTAACCACAGGCATGAGGAGTCAGGCTGCCTCCATGTTAGCTCTAGGGTTCAAAGGGGAATCTCTGCAAGGAGCACCCCAGGCGCCCCCAACTAAAAGCTCACCTACAGGTGAGGGTGCCTGGGAGGCCAGGAGATAAATGGATGGAGGGCACAATCCCTCATTTGATACTCAAAGGCTTCTGGGCTCTTCCAGGAGGGAGAAAACCTTTTAAGCCAAGTGGCCTTTCTAGTTCCTTGCAGCCAAGTGAAGAGGAATTTATAGAGAAGACATTTGAACTCCAGGCCCCGAGAGAGTCTGGGGCTGGGGTGGTAATCAGGGGGTTCTCTGAGAACCAGCTGTCCAGAGCCCCGCAGCAACCCCCATCCCTCACCATCCCGTGAGGGCCAGCTCACTCCCCTCTGAGCTCTGTGATTCTGCTCCAAGATGACTGATGTTGGTCTGGAGTAACACTTCAGGAGAATTGCATTCAGATGAACAATCACTTGGATCCGAGCAGAAAGGTGAAGGAAGTTGTACACAGTACTTCATAAAATTACAGTTACTCCAGCAGGAATGAGGGGTCTGACCTCCTCTCCTCTGGGCACGTGGCTGTGAGAGGCCCCTTGGCTGGGTCTGTAGGGTGTCTGTGGAACTGAAGGGAACTCAGGGCAGGGATGGGGGAGGTGGGCAGCAGGACAACATACATCATCATAAACGGCAAACCTGGAGCAATGAAATTTCAGAAAAACCTGACTAAGCCCAGTCACCTCTAGCCCTAAGATGTTTTTAAAAGTCACACGCTAACAAACAGGAAACCCCTTTTAAACCTGGTCAAGTGGGGGGAAATCGAAGGTAAGCAGAAAAAGAGGCTACATCCTGTAAGCACACACAGCGCATCCCGTCCTCCCTAGAATCTCTTTCAGTGTCACAGGCTGCAGTCTCACTGCTAAAGCCCTCCCCACCCCGCCCTCGGCTCCCACCCCTCCCATCCAGCCCAAATGCACCCTCTCCCCTTCCGATCCTCAGCTTCGTATCTCATTTTGACTCTGGCTGAAAGTGGAAAGCCACCACATCAGGACCTTGGACCTGACCTTGCAGCGCTCAGAGTCCTGCTCAGGGGCCACAGTGAGGAGGATCTCAGCTGCTGCCCCAGGCTCCGCAGTTCTGGCAGCACCACATGGTGTGAGGGAGGGGACCTGTGACGGCCACAAAGCGGACCTCCTTCTGAGGACACCGCCTTGGTTTTTCAAGGCGCGAACATCGACAGAAGGCTCAAATGCCCCAGGACCAAAGAACCGAGGAAAGCCGGGGAGGTTGCCGGGGCTGTCCGGAGGTGTGCCCCGGGAGCAGGGTAGGTTGCCTCCCGCCCCGGTCATTCTCACACTCCCCGACCTCTGCCTGCTCCTGCACCTCCCCCTCCCCCTGCTCCGCCTGGTCCACATCGTGGATGCCAGCTGGGCAGACTGTAGTCTAGATCTTCAGCTGGGCCAGAAACTCTATGTCCTGTTTCGGCTCTTCCAGGAAGTTCTTTTTACTCTCCTCTCCCACATGCAGCCTCTGCCCTTCGCTGAGGAAGTCATGTCATTGTCTTTAAATTCTGACAAGTCCTTGGCCTTCTTGTCACTCGCTTCTCTGGGAACAGCAGAACGCTTCAGGTCATGCTTGCAGTGTACAGCGAATCCATGGCTGAACAGCTTCCTGGTGACTGCCCTGTAGGTTTCCACTCCATCCAGGGGCAAGCGGTACACGCCCAGAACTGTGGCAAAAGGGCGTGGCTGTGACACTCCACGAGGAACTGGTGGTGCTTCTTTAAGGTGCTGTGCATCTCAGCCAATCCTCACTTGACACAGTCTTGATGACAAAGTGCCGCCTCAGCCCTGTTGACGTGGTCACTGGGCATGTCACTGAATTCTGGTAATCCTGAGTCAATCCCAAACCTCTCTGGAACATTTCGAAACACCATGGCCTATACTCTTTAAAGTGGCTGGGAAGGTTCCCCTTTTCTGAAGAGGTGACTGTCCATCTTGATCTTGCTGTATGCTTTGGAGTCATCTGGCATTATCATGACAGGGACAGAGACGTCGCTCAACTCATCATGTGCGCACACCCCCCCCCCCCGCCCCCGAATCAAGACACTGAGGATCTGCTTGCTGGTCCGGAATCGCTTCACTTTCTGGAGCACGAAATGCTTCTTCTTGGGCTGGGTCTTGCTGGTGCTGCCCCGCGGTGCTAGTGCCGTTGGACTACATGTGCAGGGACAGCGGCGGCGGCCATGTGGGGGTAGCCAAGACAGCGCTCCTGCCAGTCGCCCCAGGCTGCCTCCGCCTGGTCCTCACTCGTGCTCCGTCACCACGGTCGCGCCCGTCCCTTTCACAATGAATATTATTAATTAATATCACATGGCAGTGGATTGATAGCAGTGTTTCTCACTACCAATCTGTGTGAAAAGATGTTTTCAAAACTGAAACACATAACATTGCGTTACAGATCAGCACTAACAGAAGAATACTTGAAATCGCTTTTGATGATAGGAAATACTAACTTTGAATGTCAATTAAGTGAAATGTTACCCCTACTCCCCACCAAAAAATAAAATTTATTATTTAGTGGACTCGAGTTATAAAACTTACTCGATAACTATATTTGGATTTCATTTAAAAATTTTGGGAAGAAAGTAAAATCTATGACTATGTACCTACATAAAAATCTGTTTTTGCCACTTGTCCTACAAAACCAAAAATATTTACCATCTGGCCTTTGCAGAAAAAAGTTTGTCAACCCAAGAGAGAAAGAGAGAAAAGACCTGAAGAGCTGAAGTCTTAGGATACCCCTGTTTAGAAGTCAGGAAAAGGTAAAGGATCTCTAGCAACTGAGACTGGAAAGCAGCAGCTGGGGAGGTAGGAGGGAAACTCTGAGAGTGTGGCGTCTCACAAACAAAGAGAAAAGTGTTTCAAGCAAGAGACAATGGTCAACTGTGTTAAATGCTGCTAAGGTAAGGATAAAGGTTCAACTTTTGGATTCGGCAGCGTGGGAATGGTTGGTGATCTCGGTGAGTGGTCTTAGTGGCACGGTGGTAGAGGACAAGACCAAGGTAGAGGAAAAGGTTGAGAGGCTGAGAGGATTAAACAACACAGCTGAAGTGTTTAGTGTTGTGCTCAGCACACAGTATGTACAGTAATTATCATTGAAGCAGACACTGTCGGTGCTCCGCCCATTCCCCCAGCTACTACCATTTCAGGAATATCGGCCTGACTTTTAATGGTGCAGATGTTTCTGATTTTATTTGCCTGAGAACTTTCTCTGGCTGCTGGAGGCTGCTCTGCTCACAGGCAAGAGGCTGGAGCTGCTGGGGAATTAACAACCCCGGGAGCAGCCAGTTGTATAAATACTCTTGTCCCTCGCTTCTTGGATGGAGTAACTAAGGTATGTGTTCTGCAGATTTCCCCAGAGTTCCCCAGCAGAATTAAGAATGGCAAAATCTGTATTGTAGAATTGCATACCTGGAACCTATATAATTTTATTAACCAATATCACCACAATAATTCGATTAAAAAAAGAATGGCAAAACCTGGTACTTGTGCAAGTTGCAACCATCACCCCTGGAAGTTTGATTCATAATAATGACACCTCAGGTCACAGTGGAGATTTGGATTGACCACAGCCCCAAATGTCTATGGCCTCCAGCTCAGGCTGAAGAATGACTACAGAATGGGACACCAAAAACAGACCATCTACATCCACAAAGATTACAACTGTGGGAGCTAAAATATATATATATATATATATATATATATATATATATATAAATACTTTCCCTCCCACCTTCTAAGTTCTTCTAGCTGGGCAAATAACCAAATTAACAGAGACAGATTACAGGAGGAAAATCAAAGGTTAATACATATGAATGGTGAATTCACATAGGCACAATAATTCCATGAAAATTCCAAAGACAGTGACGCAACATCGGTTATATAAGACATATTTGGACAAAGGAGAAAGTGGGGAACAGGGTATTAGGTTTCAGAAGTGAGAATGGTTGACTTACAGGTGGTTGAGGAACAGCAGGACACACATGGCCAGAGAATCCGTGCTGGGTGACTCAAAAACAATGGGACACACACAGGCACCTGCCTGGACACCTCTTGCTGACCCTGCTTAATTCCAGTTAGTCTATGGCTGCCTCCTAAGATCTACCTGAAGCAGGTTTCTCTGTCTGAGTCTTGTGGGCAGGAAAAGGGGAAGGTCAAAGACTCTTTTCTGAGTCTCTTGTTTCTTAATAAACAGCTTAAAATCCATACCCCTCCACCCCCCAAAATATCAATATCCCAAAAGCAGCTTCAGGGTGGCAGGATTTTAGTCCCTTCACAGTCAACATTAGCATAATTTTATTGTGTTGTTGTCATCTTTAACATGACTACAATTCCAGGAACATTTTGACGAGGAAGAGAAAAATTGGAAGTAGCTTTATTGTTCATTTCAGGAATTTCTCAAAATCCCACTTAAATGAACATTGAACTCCTCAACTCTTCAACAGTAAATTTTAAATGACTGCTCATACTGTGTGGTAAGCAGAAAAGCACCCCCCCCCAAGATTTCCATGTACTAACCCTTGGAACCTCTGAATATGCTGTGTTATATGGCAAAGGGGAATTAAAGTGGCAGATGGAATTAAGGTTGCTAATTTATTTGACCTTAAAATAGGGAGATTATCCTGGATTACCTAAATTGGCACAGAGTAATCACAAGGGTCCTCAAAATTAGGAGAGGGAGGCAGAATAGAAGGTCTGAGTATGTGATTTAAGACTCAAACAGCCACTGAGGACCAGGGTGCAGCAGAGGACAGTGAGGCAGCCTCTGGAACGTGGAAAAGCCAAGGAAAGGGATTCTTCCCTAGACTCTAGAAAGGAGTAGTCTTGCCAACACCTTGACGTTTACTGATGGAAACCTGATCAGACTTCCAACTTATAGAATTGTAAGATCATAAATTTGTGACAATTTGTTATAGCAGCCATAGGAAGCCGATATACTCTCCAGTGTTACAGGTACCTGGTTTGTGTGCCCAATGCTTCAAAAGAAAGTCCAATATTCAAGAGATCAGAGTTTAGGGCAAGGAAAGGTTTGTTGATCTAGAAGGTCTAACTCGAGAATTGGGGAGAACTAATTCTCAAATCCACCTTAGGAGAACTCAAAATTGAGGCATCCTGTGTATCAGAAGGAGGGAGGAGGTGGAAGAGCTGGGTGGGGACTGTAGGCAGGAGCTGAACGGGGTTAGGGATGGGAGCAGCAATTACTTCTCACTCTGTTTTGAGTTTGCTTTAATACAGTTCCTTATATACAGATATAGAGATAAAATCTATGTAGATGTAGATAAGAGTGAAGCTTAAAAGAAATAATAGGTGGTCAGTAAAGAATTTTACAACGGAAAAATATGTCCTTAGACATGCCTCTTGAATTACCAGCTTTTAAGGCCGATAGACACTTTTTCATATGCACACTTTGTAATTTTCACTTTTATTAAAAACAATCAAAATGTTTGCTTCAAATTTACTAGAGTCAAAAAAAAACCTTCATGGAAAGAAAACAGGAGAGAGGCAGGAGATTATAAAGTGTTTTCCAGATGATGAACCAGAGGTACTGTCTCTGGACAATTACTGTACAGATTTGGATGAGACACTTTGAAAATCCCGTGTAGTCTGTAACTATTATTTGACCCTCAATTAAGTTACAGCTTGCCCTGACTGACAGGATGTTAAGAGGTTAAGGAAAATGTTTAAAATGATATCCTGAAGACTAGGATTAGTGGCAGCAAATGTTTCAATGACAAAAATAAAAGGGGGGGGGCGGTTCGCTTGGCTTCCCGGGAGAAGTTCAGGCGAGGCCGTGAGCACCCTCCCGCAGGAAGTTCCCGGAGACGGACTGACTACCTTTTCGGCGGGACCTGCGGAGGGCCCTGGACTCGGGCCGCCAAGTCAGCGCCGGCAACAGGTCTCAGGGCTACAAACGGTGGATCCGGCTGGGCCCGGCACCGCCCCCCGCCCGCCCGCCCGCCCGCCCCCCCGCTCCCCCGCTCCCCCGCTAGCGGCGACGCGCAGGAGGGTGCGCGCGAGCTTGCAGGCCCGGTCCTGCCCGCCGCGCCCTCCGAACGCGGCCGCCGGGCTCAGAGGTCGGGACCGGGCCGCCGGGGCCGGCGCGGAGCCCGCCCGGGGTCTTCGGGCGCGAGAGCTGAGGACCCCAGCACCCTCCGCTACCGCTCCGCGCACTGCGGCCGCGGCGGCCCCACGGCCCCCGGCTCTTCCGGCGGGGAGGGGCGCGTCATCGTCACGTGACGCCTCGCCGGCCCAGCCCAGGTCACATGGGCGGCGCGGCCGCTGCGTCAGTCACAGTCCTGGCTGCGGGAGTCGAGCCGTCGTCTCCGCCGCCGCCAGCTGACGGGGCGGAGATCCGGGTGCCAGGTCCTGGTCAGCCCGCCCCCGCCGCGTCCGTCGGCCGTTCCCGGCCCGGCCCGACCGTCATGGAGCGGGGCGGGACCTCCGGCTGTTCCGTGTGAGGTGCGTCGCCGCCGCCGCCTGCGCTCTCCGAGACCTCCCGATCCCCCGCCGCCGCCGCCGCTCGGAGTCCCTCGCCCTTGCCAGCCTGTCGCCGCCCCCCGGGCGGCATCGAGTGCGCGTCCGGTGAAGAGCAGGCCCGGCGCCGCCGCCGCTTTTGGGAGATGGTTCGGGCCTAGCGGAGCCGGGACTGGAGGTGAGAAGGCCGACGGGCTGACGGAGGGCCCGGTCGCGCCGCGGGGCCGGGGGCGAGCGGGGGGGAGGACGGGCTCCGCCTGGGGGCTCGGGGACACCCTCTGGGCCCGGGCTGCTCCATCCGCCTACGTCCCCCAGCTTCGCGTTCCATCCCCTCCCCCCAAATAAATAAATAAGCTCACCCAGTCCTAACAAAAAATCCCAGAAACCCATCTTTTCGCCGTCTCTCCCTTTTCGTCCTTTAATCTGTCCCTTCCCTCAGAAATTCCGTTGACTGTTTTGTGACTTAATACCCAATTTCGAGTCATTGCTAGTTAAAGAAAAAATAGGCCTAGGTTTTGGCCATCATAACCCAACTAGTTCTCGCTTTCCTTCTCGCGATCCTGCGCACCGTCACCCCCACCCTGCAAAAAAAAAAAAAAAAAAAAAAGGAAAAGGATTCGGCTTGCGAGCAGCGGAGGGGCTTAACTAAAAATGGGAACGGGGGCGTAGTGCCCGAGCCCCCGTCACTGCGGGGTCGGCCTGCTAGCCGGCCGCCCGGCGGCGCGTCTGTGGATGTGGATGTTCAGCGGCCTGTCCTCCAGCTGCCTGTCTGTGCCCGGGGTTAATCTCGTAATTGACGTCAGTGCTTTGTTCCTTCCACTTTGCTGTTCCTGCCACTCTTTGAGGAGGGATGGGGGGCACAGGAGTTTGAGGAGTGCCCTTGTGGCCTTGTCGTTCGCGATCGGTATCGTTTTTACCGGCGTGAAAGGTCAGGTCCGAAATGCTTGTGTGTGGCGTTCAAACTGAGACGGAGAGTTCGCTCCAGGGATCGTAGGCTGAGTTGCGATTCAGAACGGTGCGATTTCTCTCCTGCCGGCCGTAGGGTTTGGAAACTTAGGCCAAGTCCCATTTCCCGTGACCGGGCTTTTTCTTGACGAAATCTGTGTGCCTGGGTGAATGGGAGGCTTGCAAATGTGACGCTGGAAATGGGTGTTATTTTTGAGGGCCCAAATGTTGAAAGCGCAAAGCTTTGTTTCATTCTACAAAGCTTTATGAAGTGCTTGTTGTATTTAACTGCCCTTTAACTTATCAAAATTGAAATATTTATGAGAACTTTCTTAATCTGGCCTTTGATGGAGATCCTTTGTGGCCTCTGATTTTGCCTAGAATCATCTTCGGTCGTCTGTGCATAAAGAGGTGTTGGCAAGTGGCCACTCGGTTTTTAACAAAGCTGGCGTCTTTAAATTTCTCAGGCTTTTTTTTTTCTTATTCATCATTGCGTTTTTCAGTCTCCAAACATTAAAAAAAATTCTCAAGAAGTTGTTTTTATTATATTTTAGAGTTAACTTATATGGAAGCAATCAATGTATTTTTATTATTATTTTTTTGAATACCAGCAGTTTCATTCAGTCTGTGGTGGTTTGCAGGCCGATGGACTGGTTTTCATTAGCTCTATAGGAACAGTAGGCAAATTTTACTTAAAATTCAATTTTGCATCAAGTGGGACAAGATAGGATGTCAGTGAATGACCCAACTTTTACTGTTTGGTCACACACAAAAAAAGAGCTTAGCTGTGTTAATTGGAAAGTGGTCTGCAATTTTGGGGTATAAAGGTGATTAGTACAGTGCTTTGGTGGAGCTATGTAATTAACAATTCTTAAAGATAAGAATATTTTCATTTAGATTCACTTTCAACTTGTCAGATGACATACGTTCTCTTCTTTGCTCTTGAGTTACTGTATTACCTTTGTAACAGGTTATAGTTCCTGCTTTTACTGCAGTTTTCTTACAGGTCTTTTGTGGTGTCTTTAGAGCAAGAGCCTCTCTGAATCCTTCCCAGTATTTTGTACAGTCATTAGATTGAATTTGAATGTGATATCCAAACTAAGATTTCACTAAAAGGTAATCTAAAGAAAACTAGATGAGCCAGTGATCAGTATTTGAAAATGACTGTCAGTTACAGAAGATGAGGCCTTCTAGAAGTTTTGTATCTTACCATTTTTGAAGTTAAAGTAAATTTCATGGTTTTATGTATACCTGAGAGGAACAAAGAAAACAGGTATTTCTTCTTTTGTGGCCATCTACTGGTTTAGCATGGAGTCCAAAATATATGAGGCCTCTTAGTAATATTTTTCATAAAACCGAAGAGGCAGTGTTTCAGTGTTAAAGGCACACGTGGACAGTGACCCAGAAGTACAGTGCGAATTAACAAAAATCGATGACTTAAATTTTATTTTATATTTTTGCTCTGTTTTACAGGTATTTTACCATAAAAACTTTCTTGGATAATGTAAAGGTTTCCCAGCTTTTGAACCTCCAGTCCTTATGTTTTATCCATTTCCTTTTTCATTTCTTCTGATAAATTGGAACGATTATATTTGATTTCTGGGAGGGTGTATACCAGTCTCGGTTGTGAAATAAGGTGGAGTCAGTGACTTAAGACTGCTTAAAGCTAACCTGACCTGTTACCTTGCCGCTTTCCTTTGGTTTAAGAAAAGCACTCCTACTTGTAGTATCTTCCTACACCCAGTCATGGTGGTTATTTAAAGTGATACTCTCATACGTGGAAGAGGGCGGTAATAAACATTCCACTTACTGAGTTTTGGCCGGTCGTGTGCATTCCTGTTTGTCTTGATGTTCATTTTCAGCGGCATCATATCCGGAGACTTTTAATGGTATTGGCACATAGAAAATGTTGGAACCTCTGAGCTCATTTCCAAAATATTCCAAAAACATTTTAATATTGGGACTACTCATTCTATTTTTGAAGGAAAAAATCTTATGTAAAATCTACCTGTTTCATCAGCTATACTTTATTTAAAACATTTGTAACCTGAGGAAAGGCATTTTGTGGAACTTTCTCTCTCTTGGAGTGCCTAATGAGCCACGGTGGTGGCTTTGAGGCAGGTAGACAAAGCTTATTAGTGGTGCTATTTCAAACTAATTATTTTGATCATCTTCTAGGGTAGGTAAAATAACTTCATGTGTTCTTTTTCCGAAGCGTGTGGGGGTTGGGGATGGGGTTGAGGAATTGGGTTGATTGACAGGAATAGATTGTCCTGGAAAGCCAGTATGGTTTGACAGCTCAGATACCGTCATGGTTTGTCCTGGGACTGGACTTGCTGGGGCTGCTTGTGGCGCGAATGAGTCTCCCTTGATATTGTCAATTTGGAGCTGCCTGGTGGGCTGTGACCTTTCACTTTGTGTTTTTGTTCTCCTGTCGTCATTAGGGTAGGGGCAGTTTTATGGAGAGGCGAGTACAGGTGAATACTTTGCATAGACAGGTTTTCTTACCTCTTTGCAATTGCTTTGATTTCTTCCATCAGGAATACCACTTTTCTTCTCTTGTTCTTTACTTGTTAAAAATTACCTTCTTTTTAGGCCCAGTGCAGGTACCATTGCTTCCTTTGGTTTTACTTGATTCCTCACCCGGCTCCATTTGTGACCTACTTCCTTGGGATACCTGTATCGCTTTGTATCTTAATTATTTGTTAGGCAGCTAACTCTGGGTCTGTATCCCTCAGTGACAAGGAACACAATGTATCAGGGAAGACACACTAGTAAAATAGGGATTGTTACACTGTTTCATTCTGTTATCTCTAAAAAATTAACACATTCCTTAATATCATTACATATCTAGTCAAATTTGTCAAATTGTTCAAATTCAAATTGTTCAAATTTTCCCAGATTATGATTTTTGCTTTCACCGTTTGAATAAGGATCCATATAAAGGGGCATATATTATACTGTATATGTGTCTCAATCCTTTTTTTCCTTCATTCTATAGGCTGCTGTCTTGTCTTTTTGTTCTTGTTCCCATACAGTTGGTTTGTTAAAGAAACCAGGTCTTTGCCCTGTGACAGAGGTGTCAAACTCATTTTCACCGGGGGCCACATCAGCCTTGCGGTTGCCTTCAAAGGGCCGAATGTAATTGTAGGACTGTTTAAATGTCTACTCCTTTAACTATCAGCAAGGCAAGGAGCTTGGCGCTGCTGCCGGGTAGAAACAAGGTTCTTGGTGGATAAAATAATGTGGAGGGCCAGGTTCTGCCTGTGGGCCTTGTGTTTGCCACCTGTGCCCTATGAAATCTCTCAGAGTCTGGATTGTGTTGACTGCATCCCTGTGATTTGGTGTAATATGTTCCTCTGCCCCGTTTTTCCTTTATTAGTAGTTATGTCTAAAAGCTTGGTCCGATGCAGGGTTGAAATTTTTTTTTTTTTTTTAAGATTTTATTTATTTATTTTTAGACAGAAGGGCATGGAGGGAGAAAGAGTTGGGGAGAAACATCAATGTGTGGTGCATCTCACGTGGCCCCCCTGGGGACCTGGCCTGCAACCGAGGCGTGTGCCTTGACTGGGAATAGAAGTGGCAACCCTTTGATTTGCAGCCCACACTCAATCCACTGAGCTACATCAGCCAGGGCATGCAATTAAAAAAAAATGTTTATTTATTTATTTTTAGAGAGAGGGGAAGGGAGGGAGAAAGACAGGGAGAGAAACATCAGTGTGCAGTTTCCTCTTATGTGGCCCCCACTGGGGACCTGGCCTGTAACCCAGGCATGTGCCCTGACTGGGAATCGAAGTGGCAGCCCTTTGGTTTGCAGCCTGTGCTCAATCCACTGAGCTACACCAGCCGGGGCAGGGTTGAAATTTTTTAATGGCAAGAATGCTTCATAGGTAGTGTTGTGTGTACCTCCTGTGCCCTCTTTTTTAAAAACAATTTTATTTATTTGTTTTTAAAGAGAGGGAGAGAAATGTGTATCAGTTTGCAGGACGATGCTCAACTCGCTGAGCCACACCAGTCAGGGTTCTGTGCACTCTTAAACCTTCAACTTGGCTTCTCATCCTTCCTTGCCAGTGAGATTGCTCATACCAGGGCTGCCCGTGACTTTTATATTGCCCACTTGTATGATCATTGCTTACTTCTGCCTCTTTCTGTACTTGTATTGTTAATCATTTTCTTTTTGGTATTTTTTCTTCTTGATATTCCCTGCCTTTCTACCTACTAGCTACTTCTTTGCAGACTTTTTAAAAAAAATTTAATTTTTATTGTATTTTTTCATTACTAATTAGTACCCTTACATCCCCTCCCCCAGCAATCACCACACTGTTGTCCATGAGTCCTTTTTCTTTTCTGCTCAATCCTTCCACCCCTAAGTGCCCGGCCCCCTGCCACTAGCTGTCATCTGCTCTCCATCTGAGTCTGTCTCTGTTTTGCTTGTTAGATCAGTTTGTTCATTAGATCCCACATATGGGTGAGATCATATGGTATTTGTCTTTCTCTGACTGGCTTATTTCACTTTTTTTTTTAACAGACAAGTAGTATTCCATTGCGTAAATGTCCCGTAGTTGTTTTATCCGCTCATCTATTGATGGACACTTGGGCTGCTTTCATATCTTGGCGATTGTAAATAACACTGCAGTGAACATAGGTGCTCATGTTTTTTCAAATTAGTGTTTTGGGTTCCTTCGAATATATTCCCAGAAGTGGGATTGCTGCGTCAAAAGCCAGATCCGTTTTTAATTTTTTGAGGTATCTCCACACTGCTTTCCATAGTGGCGGCACCAGTCTGCATTCCCACCAACACTGCACAAGGGTTCCCCTTCTCCACACCCTCGTCAGCACTTGTTTTTTGCTGCTTTATTGATGATAGCCACTCTGACAGGTGTGAGATGGTATTTAGCAGACTCTTAATTCTTGCTAATTCCTTAATATATTGATAGTTCTGGATTTTAGTCTTGGCATTCCCTTCTCACTCTTCTGTGTGATTCTGTCCATTTGTGTTGCTTTCGCTATCATATCTAAGTGCGTTGTGGGCACCGGAAGTCTTTCATCCAAATGAATACCCTCCTCCCTTTTAAATAGTCTAAGAGGCAATTTGTTTTACTTAGGAAAGAAGAATTTGTTGGGGACACGCTGGGTATCCTGTGAATTCTAAGAAAGGCAATCAAACCATAGGACGGCTAGAACTTGGTAACAGCTTGGATCCAGGGGCTCCAGATTTGGTTAGGAGTGTCTTTCTCTCATAAGATGCTCTTTGTATAGTCAGTTAGTTTTCTTGTAGCAGACCAACTTTAACATTTACTGCTATTCTGAGTTCGAAATCTTGTATCTTCTGGTATCAGAGAGACTGACCTGAATCTCAGTCCCAAACCCCAGAAAGGGGAGTCATTAGGTTATGTATCCACCTCTAGGCTACAATTCTGGCTAGGGGACTACATTGTAATAAGATGCTCTAGCTGTGCCATCCCAGACACAAGCGGAGTAAAGGGCACTCTTAAAACATAGTTGGGTCTACCTCATTCTCCCATGACTATTTGGTGCACACGTGCCCAGTCCTACTTTTTCCCATATGTATGTTAAATATGTTAAAAACATAATTAAATTTTTTACAAGATTAGAGGCAGGGGAAGGGAGGGAGAAAGATAGGGAGAGAAACATTGAAGTGCAGGAGAAACATCAGTGTGCAAAAGAAACATGTATCAGTTGCTCCTCTCATGTGCCCCCAGCTGGGGAACCTGCCCCACAACCCAGGCATGTACCCTGACTGGGAATCAAACTGGTGACCTTCAGTTCACAGGCTGGCAATCAAGCCATTGAGCCACACCAGCCAGAGCTAAACATAATTTACATACACCAGCAAGAAACCCTCATCTCTTCTATGGACACAACCCACGTTCACATCTAGCTATATCACCCAGAGGTCATTGTTCTCTGAGTCCAGATATTAAAGGTGATATATCCTTTGTTAATCAGCCTAGATACCCACTGTCATGTCTGAAAATTGTGGGCTAAATACTAAATTTAATCATCCTTAACATAACTGATACACAGTGGTTAGGGATTAAAGTAACTAAAGCTGACTGGATAGTCCCTGTGCAGACACCTACAGTGCAGGTGGTCATTATGTGCAGGCTTACTATTCTACCACCTCTCAACCCTGCCCTCGTCCTGCCTTGGAGAACGTACGGCTGTCATCACTTTTCCCGGAAGCCTGCACGTTGTCCTTGATTCCACTATTCTTCTCACAGCTGATGTGCCCCAAGATTCTACTTCCTTAATATCTTTGAGTCCAAACCATTTCTCTACATTCTACATTCCTGCTATTGCTACCTTAATCCAGACTTTCACTTGTCACCTGGACTGTTGCAACAAGCCTTCTCACCTGTTTGTTATTGCCAGTCTGATCTTCAGTACACCTGTACCACAACGACTTTTCCCTGGAAACTGCAAATCTGATGCTTTAAACTTCTTAGTAGTGTTCCATTTTCTTTTTTACTTTTTTTTTTTTTAAAAGATTTTATTTATTTTTAGAAAGAGGGGAAGGGAGGGAGACAGAGAGGGAGAGAAACAGCAATGTATGGTTGCCTCTCACATGGCCCTCACTGGGGACCTGGCCTGCAACCCAGGCATGTACCCTGACTGGGAGTCAAACCAGGACCCTTTGGTTCCCAGCCCGCGCTCAATCCACTGAGCTACACCAGCCAGGGCTAGTAGTGTTCCATTTTCTGTAGTACTCTTCTAACTGGGGATTCTTAGACATTAATGAGTTTTATGTAACTTTCTAAAGGACTGCTTTATAGCCAAATACTCCCTTGGGAGTTTGTTGCTGGGTTTAGATTTTGTTTACTGTTGTGTTCGTGCCAAACTATAATGCCTTGTACTAAGATGATAATGCAGTGGCTCAGAAGGGAAAGATAGGAAGTGAAATTGGACCATGTCCCAGTGTGTGTTAGTGTGGGCAGGCCAAATCCAGAAGAACCCTGGCATAGCAGGTGGTATCCTGTTTTCACTGGGAGACGTTTCTGGTGGATCCCATCTTTATAATTAATCAACACGAAATAGTTTGAAGTATGGGTGTGTGTTACCAACTTCAGCAGTGGTACTTTATATGCATTTAATGTAGATTTCAGTAAGGTAGGAAACCACAAACGAAAAAGATTGCCAGAGTTAACAAGTGAGGCCTCTTTAAAATTGACATTTAAGGACTGCTACCTGGTCTGGTGTGTAAAGTTGTATTTTCCAAACTAACAAATAAACACAGTTATCGAGTCCATTTTGTATAACATGTTTATAAACATTTTCTGTATCAGTATTATTGAAGTCAAGTTAAAGAAGTGGCTTAAAAATATAGAACCAGACCTGAGACAGTGTATTTCCAGGATTGAATACATCATGGTCTAGTTTCTATAAACCAACATAATCTGTTACATTCACGTTATTTTAAATTTTGCTTTATATTTAATATGTAAAGTTCTAGTTTTATAGTTACATAAGAGCTATAAGCATAATGAGTTCATACCTATTTTATACTTACACTTTTTTATTAGCATTATAATAAGTCAGAAGACTCTTGGAGGGTTTCTTGGAAAAAGTGGGTTATGTGGTAAGCTTTGAAATGGATGTAATTAGAAATGGGGGAAAGTGAGGTACTACTAAGTAAAGGGGCCAGTCTGAGTAAAAACCTGGATCTGAATGTTTGTAGGTTGTTTTCAGGCTCAGATAAATACTGAAGGCTTTATAAAAGTAGGTAAGAATTGAACTGTAGACAGCTTTAAATCCTGTTATTAATGACTTTTAAGCATAAGAATATCTTCGTTAGATCTGTTTTATAAAGCTATAAAAGTAATTATCAGTGCATAAACCAGAGTTTCCAGTAAGATATCTTTGTGGGTTTTAGATATTTGTGTGCTTTTAAAATAAGAAACTGAATCAAAAGATTTTCTTTATTAAAGGAACTGTACAGTTTTACTTTTAACCATTCTCTCTGCCCATTTATCATCTTTGAAGATGAAAATAGACTTCTCGGTTTATTTGTCCATATGCTTTTAGAGTTTGGCAGCAACAATTTTTGAGATAAGTTTAGACCAGTTAAATTTGGTTTACACAGTTCTCAAATATTAATGAGAGAAATATAATTTGATTTGGTTTTGGTTCTGAAACATACATAGTATGTAACTGCACTGATGGCAGGGGAAGGAGCAGGTACTGTTACTGAGATGTACATGGTCTTGAGGGAGGCAGCTGGTTACATGTAGTAAAGAATATACATTCTTAGATTTACCCTTAATTGTGAGCATACTTGTGTATGTAATAAGTATTTCTTCTCTTGAATTGAGGTTTTACATTGTCTTGTATTTTTAAAAGAACCTCAATTCATTAGTAATCAGTCTGGCAAATACTGTTTCAAATTATTTATTGAACAATTGAATGCTTAATTACATAAGCATTGCATGTGATACTGTTTGGTCCCTAAGATGAGGAAGTAAAGTTTTGCTTTATTAGAAAAGCTTCATGGCCCCGGCTGGTGTAGCTCAGTGGATTGAGCGCGGGTTGGGAACCAGAGGGTCCCGGTTCGATTCCCAGTCGGGGCACATGCCTGGGTTGCGGGCCAGGTCCCCAGTGAGGGCCATGTGAGAAGCAACCATACATTGCTCTTTCTCCCTCCCTTCTCCTCTCTCTAAAAATAAATAAATAAAATCTTTAAAAAAAAAAAAAAGAAAAGCTTCATGGAGAAAGTGAATTGAGTTATAGTTAAAGGACAAGAATTGTAAGAGCTTAACAGGTGAACAAATAAATGTTTCAATTCTGGTGTGTCTGAAGTAATTAAATGCAAATGTTAGAGTGCTAAAATTTATTGCAGAATAATTTCGATTTTAGTGTAATATGAAGTACTAATTATTTCAATTGTGAAATATTAGTATTTTTAAAAGATTTTATTTATTTATTTTTGAAAAAGGAAGGGAGGGCCCTGGCTGGTGTAGCTCAGTGGATTGAGCGCGGGCTGGGAACCAGAGGGTCCCGGTTCGATTCCCAGTCAGGGCACATGCCTGCGTTGCGGGCCGGGTCCCCAGTGAGGACCATGTGAGAGGCAACCATACATTGCTGTTTCTCTCCCTCTCTGTCTCCCTCCCTTCCCCTCTCTCTAAAAATAAATAAAAAAAAAAAAAAAGGGAAGGGAGGGATAGAAACATCAATGTGTGGTTGCCCCTCACAAGTCTCCTACTGGGTACCTGGCTCACAACCCAGGTATGTGCCCTAACTGGGAATTGAACTGGTGACCCTTTGGTTCACAGGCTGGCACTCAATCCACTAAGCCATACCAGCCAGGGGAGTACTTTGTAATGTTAGGTAAATAATGTCATGATATCTGTGTATTATTTCCTAGTAAGCGAGATAATGTCTCCTTTCTAACCAGGCTGTGAAGGTCATTAGATTACTCATTCAAGTGATTGTCTTCTAGGTTATGTTATAGATATACAGTGTTAAACAAAACAGACATGTTCCCTGATTGTTGTCTAGTGGAGAGGAAATATTAATTAACATCAGAATAAACATATACTTGGGATCGAGTACTCTGAAGGAAAAGGGAATTGTCTGCATGAATTTTCTGAGGCTGGAAGAGCACTGCAAGTTTAGTAAGCCCTCCAAAAGGCCCCTGGTGGGAACTGGGGGAGGGTTGTAAGATAGAAAATGAATCTGATGAGATAGGCAGGAGTCAGATCAGGTAGAAAGTCATATCAAGGCTCTGTAGGCTGTGTTGAGGACCTTAAAGTTTATCTTAAGTGGAAAGCTTATTAAAATTGTATAAAGCTGGGGTTGGATAACATGATCTGGTTTGCGGTTTTAGAAGCAGCACTTTGGCTGTTGTATGAAATGTGGACTGCAGAGAGTCCAGGGGAACCAGGAGTCTAATTAGAAGGCTATAGCGTTTGTCCAAGTTGGAGATAAAATGATGGCTTTGTTTTGAACAGTGGCAGTGGAGAAAGAAGTGAACAGATGAACTTAAAATATATTTTGGAGGTTGTGGTTATGGATTGGATGTGGAGAGAGGTTGAAAGGAGGATTCGGCAACAGAGGTTGATAGGAGAGGATCACTGGAGTAGGAGTTGGTGGAGGCAGGGAATCAGTTTTGGAAGAATTGAGATTCCTCAGACCAAGAACAGGATCAAACAGGTCTTTAGATACATGGTTCTCTATCTCGGAAGAGAAAGGTCTGGTCTGGAGCACATTTGGATGTTTGGATTGTAGGCATTTAGATGGCATTTTAAGCCATGAAATTGTAGGGAGAAAATGTAGACTGAATCAGAGTAGAACCCATGACTGAGCAGAGGAGTGAGCAAGAGGTCCTGGGAAGACTGGGAGGGCCACGATTGCACAAGCCAGAAGTATATTAAGGAACTTAGTACCTGGATGTGTTGAATGGTAGGTCAACTAAAGCAATAGAGTATCTTTTGGCTTTAGCAACATGGAAATCTCTGGAGAGCTTGGCAAAGGGATAGAGTATGGGAAGTTAGAAAGAGTAGTGTTGAATAGTGATTGGATACATTTTGGGAAGCAGTTTGTATATATCTACTAAATTTGAAGATGCTCCTACCCTGAAATCTAGCATTGATGCAGAGAGAAGTCATGTATAAAAATAATCATCATAGCATTGTTTGTAACAGCAGAAAAAGGGAAAACTACCCTAAATATCTATCAACTGGAGAATGGACAAGTAAATTGTATGGATACACAACAATGAAAATAAGTGAACATGGATTAACCTCATAACATCATGCTGAAAATTAAAAGGCTCAGTCTTTCAAGTATACCATTTTTACCAGTTGAAAAACACACAAGAGAACTCCATGTCTTATTTAGGGGATACGTATGTATATAGTAAAAGTACAAAGAGACTTACTGGAGAATACACAGGAGTCTTCCACTCTAACGGCAACGCTGTATTTTCTAAGGTGGTTTCAGAGGAAGCAGAGAATCACCAAGAGTACTTTTGAGAAGCTTGGCCATGAACAAGAATAGAGAAGATAAACAGTGAGTGGTAGCTGGGGAGAAATACAGGGTCAAGTCTGTCTTTAATTTTTTTTTTAAGAGGAATATGTTTGCTGATGGAAAGGATTCATTATAGGCAGAAGTTGAAGTTGCTGGAGAGAAGTCAGTAACTAATGAAAGTCTAGGAAAAGATAGCAAAATGGGCACAATTGTTGTTTGCTAGAAAGAGATGCTTTTTCTTTTTTAACTAGGGGGAAGAGAATGGATGCAGATGCTACCGTATTTTTTGGACTATAAGATGCACCCCCCAAATTTGGGAGGAAAATGGGGGTACATCTTAGAGTCCGAATGTAGCTTACCTGACTGTTTACATTTACATTGGTGAAATATTATGTTATTAAATATTTTACATTTCTTGCCTCAAAATTTTCTTCCTATTTTCCTCTAAAACCTAGGTGCATCTTATGGTCCAGTATGTCTTCTAGTCCGAAAAATATGGTAGTACTTTGAAAGTTGATGGTTGGTGAATGAGAGGATTTCTCTTTTTTACTTTTATTTTTAATCTTTGGTAAAACATGGTTGTTTGTGGAATGGATCTTAGGAGGGAGAATCATAGACTTGTATGAAATATTTGTGAGAAACACAAAAGAGCATTCATCAGCGATAGTAAAATTTCTTGGAAGCTTTGAGGGCTTAGTTGAGTGTGATTATGAGAAATTGAGATAGTATATAAAGATTTCTTTTGGGCAAAGGTCCTTGTGTGCAAAGTACTGAATTGGGACCTGATGTTTTGCTACTGTTGGCTCTGATCTCCAGGTTTTGTATACCTTTGTCTCCCTGCCTTGTAGAAAGTGACCTCATCAGACTCTCAAGGGTAGAGAAATTACACCAAATAAGGCCAAGAGGGGTTTCTCTCCACTTGAGGCTTTTTGCTATAACAAATTGTGCCTTACGTTAAAGTCACAGCTTAATAGCAGTTGTAATAAACTGGGTTCTAAAATAATCAATCTTAGCTCAAGTCTCATTTTGACTTTTGGAGTTTAAATGATTTAATAATCTGGTAGTTGAAGGGCTTCATTTGCAGTAGGATAGTTTTAAGGCATTCACTGAAAATATCATAATAGGTTCTGAACACTTTAAACTGTTTTTGAGTTTTCTTTTTTCGTCCCCCTTGGTCATTGCAACTAGATTGTCAAATTTTTTTTTTAAATAGAAAGAGGGAAACATCAGTGTGTGGTTGCCTCTCATGTGCCCCCTTCTGGGGAACTGGCCTGCAACCCAGGCATGTGCCCTGACTGGGAATTGAAACAGCGACCCTTTGGTTTGCAGGTTGGCACTCAGTCCACTGAGACACAGCAGCCAGGACTAAAGGTTTGTCAATTTTCTTGATCTTTCAAGTAATCAGTTTTTGGCTTTCTTCGTTTTCTCTATTATTGGATTGGCCAAAAAGCCTGTTTAATTTTTTTCTGTAAAAGAAAAGACATCTTTTTCATTTTCACCAATAACTTTATTGATTTGGATATTTTGACTATGTCAGCTATCTCCCACTATTGGCTTCTAGTGGGTAGGGGCCAGGGGCGTTGCTAAACATCTTCCAGTGCACGCGACAGTCCCACAGCAAAGAGTTCTTTGGCCAAATGTCAGTAGTACCAGATAAGCTTTTCTTTTCCTAATGGGGGGCGCTGAAGAATTGGCCACAAACCACTTTTGACACATTTGGTCAGTCACAGCACCTTCTCCATACACTGCACCAGTCTTTTTTTGCATTTCTGTTGTGTTTTTAACCTTTCTTGAAATACTAAAGCATAATATGCTGAAGATGTTGTGTATTTTCTTTCATCTTCAGTATTAAAATGGCTGCAGAAAAATTCACTAATTTTGATAAGTTTTTAAAAAATGCACACTGATATGACAGCTCTCGCAATACAGCCTAACAAAATGGTTTGGGATGAAGTAAAGACAACTAAGCACTACTAAAGCCATATTACGGAAAAAGACAGATGAACTTTTTGGCCAACCCACTCTGTCCTATTCTCTATTTTATTTATTTGTACTCTAATCTTTATTATTTCAGATCTTTTTCTTCTCTTAATACCAGCCTTTAAAGTTATAAATTTCCCTGTAAGCACTGCTTTAACTGCATCTGATAAGATTTAGTATTGGGTTTTGTTTTCATTATCTCAAAGGATTTCCTAATTCCCCTTGTGATTTCTTCTTTGACCAGTTGGTTTTTTAGGAGTTTATTGTTTAATTTCCACATATTTGTTAATTTCCCAATTTTCTTTCTCTTCTTGATTTGTAATTTCATCCCAGCATGATTGGAGAACATACTTTGTATGATTTTAATCCTTCTAAATTTATTAGGTTTGTTTTGTGCCCTAACATAATCTGTCCTGGAGAATGTTCCATGTGCACTTGAGAAGAATGTGTATTCTGCTTGTTATGAAAAGGAATGGTTACCAAAATATCCTCCCTTTGTGGGGCCCTGAGGCCTCCCAGCCTATATTCCGTTACAAATCTCCCCTTTCAAACACACCCCTTTGTAATGATAGAAAGAACAATGGGTGAAGGTCTCATGTTCTTGTAGGTATTTCCTGCTGGACATGGCTGCTGTCCTACCTACCCTTGGGTCCGGGAGTCCCTAAAAGAGTTGGGGGGTGGCATGGAGGGTGGCCTTCCTGTGAGGGGAAGGACCTTGCAGGGTCCAGGTCAGTTGGCTATTATCGGGGAGTGGCATGCTCGATGTCCGAAGGCTGGCATTACTGGACATTGTATTGCGGAGGTGACAGATTTGGCAAGAGGGTAAGAAGACACAATTAAACCGTAACCACTAAATGACAAAGGCAGGGCCAATTCTTCAGTGCCCCACATTAGGAAAAGAAAAGCTTACCTGGGGGAAGGTGTGCGAGGCATGCTACACCTGTCCAAAGCCCTTTTGCTCACTATATTGAGCTCGGGGTGAGGAGAATAGTTTAGGATTTCCCCTTTTTCAGATTTCTGGGCCCTTTCCGTCTGAGCCATTAGGGCAGAAAAGGGAAAAATCAATTTTAAAGTGAAGTCCACAGACTGCCCCAATACTTCACCAACCCAACCACTTAGTTCAGCCAAACCATTGAGTCTCAGGGGGTGATGGTGAAGATGGGCTTCTTAAGTGAGGTCTGTATTGCAACCAGTCACTAAGGTAATGAGGTCATAGGGATACGCCCTGTGAGAACAGAAGGCATGTTCATTCACACCACAACCCACAAGCCGGTCACTGTGCCTCTGAGACTGTCTTTTGGGAAGGCATCCAGTTGCAAGGCCCATGCTGAAATGACATTTAACAGCAGCAATTTGACCTGTCCTTTGTGCCTCCTGTAAATTGAACATCTTTGGTGATATTACAAACCCAGTTTCCACTTCCAAATGAAAACAGACTTTCAAGACAGCTGCACTATTCTGATGTCCAATACTGAGCATTGTGGTTTTCCCTAAACCACGATTTTTCTCCTTAAGGTCACTCTCATTGTCATTAAAAAGACTACATTGAGTCAAATTTTTAATTTTGCCTGTTCATTAGCATAAACATGCTAAGAGCAGCCTGGATCACCTATGATACTTTAAGTTCGCTTTGCTGGAACTTAAAGCAGGGAACCTTTAGATTGACCGTTTAGTCCACCCTGCAGGGCACAGAAGCTGAGCCACACACCTGCCGTCTGGCTTCTCCTACACCAGTTGTTTCAGTTAAGTCCTTGAGGCTTCCATTGTGTCTGCAGGTTCCTTTTTGGCCATCTTTCAGGAAAGCAACCTTCTTTCCTTCCCTGGAAACACTGCCGTGAACCACATAACTGACCACAGTACCAGGCTTTTTCTCGTGGGCTTTCACTAGCTTTGCAAGTCAGTCCCAGTTCCTCAGGGCTTTCTGGTGACAACCAGAACCCAGACATGCCTCCTTCCAGCATGACATTCCAGTCAAAGTCTTGGTTAACAAAACCACCATTTAATGACTGGTCTAATTGGTTTTATGCAAAGACACCTTATGTCATCACTCACTCCTTCAGAATGCCAAAATCTGAGGGGATCAGGTAGAGAGAAGAATACAAAGCATGAAGGAAAATCCTCGTCCTGATATTGACCAAGATTGCACCTCCCTGCTTTATACCTTTTCATTACTAACACCATGTAATTTCTTTCCAAAACTTTCAAACATCTACAGCCTTCCTCATTTCTCTGTCTTACACTTCCCTTGTTTATTTCCTATAATGTGAAGTTTTAACTTTCCATTGGAAAACTCAGTTTCCTTTTCAGAGCAGATACAGAGCAAAATTCAAAACACAGAGTTCCAGAACAGTACACAGGTAGAGGCATTCTCTTGCACCAGTGTGTCCACTGGTTCCCTGGCAGAGACATGCTTCTTTGCCTCAGGCTGGAATACTCATCAGCCCTGAGTGACCCTTCCTGGGTGCTCAGCTGCAAAGGCATTCTCCGTAACCGTTTACAGGTGACTTTTCCTAGGTCTTCAGATACAGAGGATTTCCAGTCAGAACCAGAGAAAAATTCAAGCCACATTCCCATAAAATCAGAAAACAAGTAGTTGAGGTTTCCCTTCCTCCAGGTTTAAAACTTTCACAACCTTCATACATATTTTTACCCACTCAAATTTAACCATAATTTACTTTTAATCCCTGTTCCCTTCCACACTGGGAAGGACTTTACTTAAACTCAGTACTTGGCAGCTAAAAGTCCCTAGTATTACAGGCATCTTCCACTAAAAGTACCTAGATTTTCAGGGACATTCTGCAGCTTTCTGAAGCTCAGGCCTTGCAAACACAGTCGGTCACCCTTGGACCCCAGTTCATGATCTTCGGAACCAGAGCCCTCCCTATCAGAACCAGTTGCACAGAGAACCCGTCTGGTGCAGTGCCCACACAGCACCTAATCTAAAGAGAACACCTAGCCCACCACCTTGCCCGCTTCCAAGATGACGGAACTCCCGTGTGACCCATGATCCAAGATGGCAGAGCGGCCAGGTGCCACTTCCAAAGTGGTGGCACCCACACAAGCTGAGTTGTCCAAGATGCCGACACCCATGCACAGCCCATCCGCCAAGGTGGAGCACTCACGTGACTCATCCTCCATTTTACCCAAAATGGCGGGGCACCCACATGACTTGCTGTCTGATCCCCAATATGCATGCAGGCTCAGCTTACAGAGCCTAGGGGTTCTTTTCCTCACCAAACCTGCTTCTTTACACCATTCTGGCATTTCTGGTGACTGGTACCTTGAGCTGGGGTGCAGGGCAGTTCCCTGAAACTGGGGAGTCCCCACAGCCGTGCTTCAGGGGTTGGTCTGCCCCAGGTGGCTAGAACCTGAGTACAGGTTCCCTTAGTCCCCTCAGGGCTCACCAAAACTGTAAGTGAGCAGACTGGGGCAACCTGGAAGCAACATGGTAACTAAACCATTATCTACAACTCCATTATTCCAAAACAGTGTCAGAAACAAATTTTCAGGTAAACCACCTCTCTTCTCTGATCCTGTCCCAGATCCATTTCCTTTTTACTTTTCCGGGCATGATTAGGTGGTCGATGCCCTCAGGAGGGGTGCAGAGAAATTCTCAGAGACTGGGAAAATTCTGCAGTCTCACTATCCCATACCTGAGGGGGTTGGTCTGTCACGTGCAATTCTCAGCCACGGGTTGGGCACCAAAAACTGTTACCAAAAGGAACTCATGGAGGGGGAGATCAGCTACTATTATTGAAACAAGCCCCCTCCCCTGGGGTCTTTCTGGACAGGTTCATCTTGCTTACCACCAGGTGAGCTCTCAGTGCCAGTGTTTGTGGCTCTCAATGCCAGTGTTTGGTAAAAAAGGAAAGGAACTATTTATTCAAAAGTTATACAGGTTTAAAGTAATGGCAGAATATCACCATTAAAATCCCCAAGTCCCTTTAAAACACCCTCACACACACAGTCCTGCCTTCCCCCCTTTGCCCAGTCAGGCCAGTCAGGGGTACCGTATCTCAGGAAAAGAAATAGAAGCCTGTAGCTCGGCTAGACTCCAGGTTCCTCTCAGTAATCCGTGCTGGGCTGGGCAGGTCTCCTGCAGTCCCCAGCAGCATCAGCTGCGTTGCCGCCTTGATCTCCATTTCTTAACCCCAAACCACGTGGCACCTCCTCCTGTTCCTTTTACCCCTTTTCTTCCCAAATGGTCTCGTCCTCCGGTCTGGTCCTGCAGTGTCTCCCTCGTGGTGGGCCTGCCTTTTATTTAAATCTCAGCCTGGAACAACCTCCTCAACCCATTTCCGACTTCTCCCACAATTGGTTCCACCTGCCAACACTCCCGAAGTTTCTGCTCTTCTTCACCATACTTAGTCTGGGCAGGTGTGGCCCCAAGGTGTGGAGAGAACCATTTCAAGTTCTCGTGCGGGTGCTGTAACCTGGAGAAGCTGCCTCCAAGCTACATTAGGGGTTAAAGTCCCGCCCACCTCCCTACCTAGCCTGCTGTTGATATGCAAAATAACCGTTCTCGCCTATAGGTGTGAAGCTAGTTTGTTATTGATATGCAAAATAACTCAACAGCCCTGCTCCATGTCTCCCATCCCCCAGCCAGGTCTATGGGGATATCCTGCACTTCTGGACACCCCAAGTTCTGGAGCCCATTACAAATCCTCCCTTCGGGGAGGCCTGGGGCCTCCCAGTCTACACTCCATTAAATGCTGATGATGAGTGTAGTGTTCTGTACTTAATCTGTTAGGTCTGTTTATTTTAGTGTTATTCAAGTTCAATGTATCAAATCCTGAGGGACTAATATTTGTTCCATTCATACTTATCTTTTTTTAAAATCCTCAACTGAAGATATGTTTATTGATTTTAGGGAGAGAGGAAGAAAGAGGAAGGGAGAGAGAAGGGAGAGAGAGAGATTGAGAGAAACATTGATGTGAGAGAGAAACATCAACTGGTTGCCTCCTATGTGCACCCCAACCAGCGATCAAACCTGCAACCTAGGTATGTGCCCTGACCAGGAATTGAAATATTATTACTGAATGGATCCCCATTTCTCCCGGGGTCCTCCTGTGCTAGGTTCGCCTTGCCTACCACCAGGGAACTATAGCTCTCAATGCCAGAGATTGGTGAAAAGGGAAGGAATTATTTATTCAAAAGTTATACAGACTTAGAGTAATGATTTAATGTCTTCATTAAAATCCAAAAATCCCTTAAAACACCTACAAACACCCACGGTCCTTCCTTCCCCTCTTTGCCCAGTCTGGGGTACCATATCTTAGGAAAAGAATAGAAGTCCTTGGCTAAGGTAGCCACTGGTTCTTCCCAGTAATCCATGCTCGGCTGGCAGGCCTCCTGTGGTTCCCAACACCATCAGCTGTGTTGCTGGGATCTCCAGTTCCTAATCCAAAACCACGTGGCACCTTCTCATGGCCCACCAGCAAGAGTCCTTTCAGCCCCTTTGTTCCTGCAGCATCCCTCTGCATTCATTCAAACTGCTAGGAGAGAGCTCTGCCTTTCTGCTACCTCTTGCCTTCTGGCTTCCTGAGTTGTGTGGTTCTTCCTTGCATGGCTGCTATGCCTGGGTTTAAATCCCAGTGCCAGTATTCTTCTGCATCCCCATTTCCGACTCTTCCCACAATCATCTACACCTGCCAGCGTTCCCATGTTTTTCCAGCTTTTCTGGGCTGCCGTAGTGAGTCCAGGTAGGTGTGGCCCCATGCCATGAAGCAAGTCATCTGCAAGCTCTCAAGCAGACCCTGTAACCAGGGGGAGTTGCCTCCTAGCTGTATCATGGGTCAAAGTCACTTCCATCTCCCTGGCTCAAAGCCTGGTCACAGCTATTTAACATATTCATGAAACCAGTTAAAAGTTATAGATATGTTAAATGACCATTCCTGAGGTTATTTGCAAAACTGTTGCTATGCAAAACAGCTCTCAATGGCCCTGCTCCATGTGTCCCATCCCCCAGTTCAGACTTTTCAGGGTGAGGATATCCTGTATTTTTAATATTTCCCGGATACCCTAAGTTCTGGACCCCATTACAAATCCCTCTTTGGGGGCCCTGGCTGCACACTGTTACAAACCCTCAACCTTTTGATGTATGAAACAGTGCTTAACCAGCTTAGCCACCCAGCCAGGGCCATATCCTTCATCTTTTGAATAATACCATATTACTTAAATGATGTGAGACCTCACTTGTTTCTGATAGGGAAACAGGAGGTTTAAGCAGTTTAACTCAGTTTTGTAAGGGAATGTACTAGTATGAAGCCCGTCGGGAAGGTAGAGGGAGAGTTGACAAATGATAGCAATCAAGGGTCATTTTCAGACTGATAACATTCCTTTAAAAAAAAAAAATTCCGTTGAAGTAAAATTTGCATTCCATAAAATTCCCATTTTTAAGTGTACAATTTAGTGATTTTTAGTCAGTTCATAGAGGATGTAACTATCACCACAATTTAATTGTATATTTCCACCACCCCAAAAAGATTTGTGCTCATCTGCAGTGACCTTACATTCTTTGTTTTACACTGTGTTCTTATAATAGTATTAAATAATCAGATACATTCAGATACTTCCCTCATGTAATCCTTATCATCACATTAATATGGACAGTTTATACAAAAGAAAACTGAGGTTTGGGGAAGTTACTTACGTAAGTCATATATCTATTATGTTATATAACCAAAACTAAAAGTCAGATATCCTTAATTGCCCCATTTACTAAATTATAGTGCCTCTACTGTTCATAGTTCAATTGAAGTTTAGAACTTAAATTACTTTGTTATGATATTTAAGAAGTTAATTAGGAGATAGTTGCCTGTGTTGGTTTTTGGTTACTAGATGTTTTATGTTTGAGAATTTTTATTAGAAAGGTTACCACTCTACATGTGGCTTATCAAATAGTCCTTGCTTATATTAAACTAGCTGAATCGCTTGTGACTTGAGGAACTGGGTTTTGGGAGATAAGGGTCATCTTGAGAATTAATGCCTTAGCCTTTCTGATGCTTATTATGGACAAATGAGGGAGGACCTCTCTTCCCCCAAATAGTCATCTGGTAGATAGTTATTGCACATGTACCATATGCTCTGAACTATTCCTGATGTTCTTCTGAGGTTGCTCTTCTTAACCCCTCTCTCATCTCCTTCCTTTTTTCCCTAAGAGTTCCGAAGGCTCTTCAGAGAAATACAGATGACTGAGAAGTGACCTCTTCTAATTTGTCCAGCTCCGCTATAAGTGCAGTTTCACTTGGATGGAGCTACTATTAGTAAGTGCATGAGATTTACAATAGCAATGGGAGCCTCTCCTATCAAAGGCAGCCTCTCCTTCCTTCAGTACAGTGGTTATTTTTCAACCGGTGTGCTGCAAGAATTTTTAAAGCGTACAATACCTGACTATGTAGTCAGGGGCACTGGTCTCTTTTCCCTTAGATGGTCAAATAAAAGGATGACAGCAGAGTATACAATAATAGCCGTCCAGTGTGAATGAATCAAAATTAGACCTCTTTTTTTGGGTCAGATCAGCAAAATAATATATTTTTTGGTGTGCCGCAGAATTTTAGTGATTTGTTTATGTGTGCCACATGATGAAAAAGGTTGAAAATTGCAGCCTTAGTATCCTAATCCCATGTTGTCCATAGTAAAATTTGTTTCTGGTCTTTTGGATACTAGATAACTGAGAAATAAAGATATAGATACCATAATGTCTGTAGTATAGAAATGTATTATTATTTATTTAGGTTAATTACAGTTATTTCACAGAAACAACAAATGGAAAACTCTAGAGAGGCTGAGCAGATGCAGATCAAGGTCTAAGGAAAGAAAGACAGAGGAGAAACAAAGAGAGACTTGGAGAGGGGACGGACAGATGTCAGCAGTGCAGGGAGGCTTGCGTCTGCCCAGGAAGCGACTGAGCGGTGTAGGCATGGCCTGCAGGCAGGGTTCGGAGTGGATCTGCAGGAGGAGGCAGAAGATTTGAAGAGGCCGTTGGTATAGTTAACATAACAGTTTAATAATAAGATTTAATCCTAACCTTATATTTCTTGGTTAAGATATATGAGAAACTGGAAAAGCACAGTTATTACCTAACCAAAAACTATCACTTTAATAGAAAAATGGACAAAAGACATGAATAGGCACTTCACAAAAGAAGAAATTTGAATAAGTGACACATAAAATGATGTGTAATCTAACCGTCAGAGAAATTCAGTAGAACGCAGTTGACTGTGAGTCCCATAAGGTCAAGGACCATCTGTGTGTGTCATTCTCTTCCATTTTACTCCTAGCTTCTAGCGCAGTGTCTAGCAATAGTAGATGAGCTCATATATTTGTTGAGTGAATGAAATAAACAGATGACATTGGAATAGTTTTCTTCTTTACCTCTTCATTGGTGGTACAGTTTAAGAAGACGCAGGCTGACTAGGACTCAAAGTGGCCTGGCTGAGGGGCCGTCTCACACTCTCGGTGGGGCTGTCAGTTAGCAGTCTTTTCGGAAAGCAGTGCAGTGATATATATTGAGATTTTATCTTTTTTTTTATTTATTTTTAGAGAGAGGGGAAGTGAGGGAGAAAGAGAGGGAGAGAAACAGCAATGTATGGTTGCCTCTCACGTGGCCCTCACGGGGACCTGGCCCGCAACCCAGGCATGTGCCCTGACTGGGAATCGAACCGGGACCGCCTGGTTCCCAGCCCGCGCTCAATCCACTGAGCTACACCAGCCAGGGCCAGTGATATATATTGAAACAGCACAGCAGGTACCCTTTGACTCACCAGTTCACAGCTAGGAATTTATCTGAAGCTAAAATAGAGGGCACGCTCACACACTGTAACATTAGTAGTACTAAATTCTGGATACAACCTGATTATCGGGGAACTGGTTCATTGTTTATTAAGCGAAATAAGAATTGCATATATAATAATTTGTACATGTATGACTATATGTGACTCCTCACAATGTTGTTTATTTCAGGTAAGTGAAATTATTGGTGCAGATCAGTGTTTTTGAGCAAAGAGCCAGTATTATTTTTATGATTAGAAAACCAAAACCATCAAGGTTTATCTCTTTTGAAAAGTAAATAGGTTTAAGAGCACTCTCTTTGTATTTATAGGAATAGTCAAAAGATTTATTGAGGGCCAAAAAAGAAGATTTAGCTAAATCTGGAGACCTCCTACAATCTTGTGTATCAAATTGGACATTTAGAGTTCAGTTTTCTTGTGTTTAGCATGTGAGATTATTAGTTGGCACATTCTGATGTTAGTGGAGTTAGTTGTATCTAATTCTTATCAACATATTCAACACCTGACAATTCTCCTGAGTTTACTGTAAAGAAATAGGTGATCAGTCATATCACATACATATTGCATCTACCTTTTCTCACATAACAGCAGTTATGGAAATTCCTCCAAGTTAAAGATCTACCTCATTTATTCAAACAAGCCATAATTTAACCATTTACTTACCCATTTCTCTGTTCTTGAGTGCGCGGTTATTTTCAGTTGTTCCACCACTAAACACAGTGCTGCAGTACATGTGGTTGTAGCTCATGCTGTGCTCTTATTCCGATGGGATGTAAAACCCTGCAAGTGGGGCTGCTAGACTGCAGGGTTTCTTTTTTCTGGCTGAGTTTGAAACATGGCTTCACGATTTAAAAAACTTTGCTATGTTGGAAAGGACTTGGTTCTTAATTATTGTTGTTATTAAATAAAACATTTCTTTCTCAATAGTTGAATTGGATTTATTAACTAATATAATCCTATCTATCTCCGGATTAATTTCTGGCCTCTGTTTTACTGATTGGTTTGTTTGTTTCTGTGCACTGTCATGCTACTTTGATGGCTTTGTAGTAAGTTTTAGTACCTAGGGTGGTAAATTCTTGTTCTCTCCCCAGTGCTAAGTATACAGTAGGTGTTTGTTGCATATTTATTAATAAATACACTTAGTAAATGGTAGATATTAAGTGAGTTGGGGATGCTCGTTTGTTTTAGGAAACTGAGGTTGGCATGTTGATGGTGTCTCCTCCTAGCCAAGAGTGCATTACTCTTTCTCAAGTGTGAATAGTGACAAGGGAGGAGTTGGAGAGTACTGGATGATCAGTGTGCATTTGAAGGTGCAAGGGGGCACACTTCAGGGAGGAGAGGAATACTTGGAGCCCTAGAAGAGAGTGTTTGATAGTAAATCCCAAGGCTGAAAGATGCTGGATAGCACCCATCGTGCTCTTTTCTTTCCATCTTTTACCTCAAAAAATTTCAAACCTATAGGAAAGATATAATATATTGGATGGGCCAAAAAGTTCATTTGGTTTTTTCTGTAAGATGGTTCTAATAGCACTCAGTTGTCTTTAATGTCATTCGAAACAATTTTGTTAGCTTGTATTGTGACAGCTGTCATATCAGTGTGACATATCATAAAACACACTTATCCAAATTGGTGAATTTTTGTGCAACTATTTTAATGTTGATGATGGAAGAAGATACACAATATTTTCAGCATTTTATGCTTTATTATTTCAAGAAAGGTTAAAAATGCAATTGAAACTCAAAAAAAATGGGTGCAGTGTATACAGAAGGTGCTGTGACTTATCAAATGTGTCAAAATTGGCCCGGCTGGTGTAGCTCAGTGGATTGGGCGCGGGCTGGGAACCAGAGGGTCCCAGTTCGATTCCCAGTCGGGGCACATGCCTGGGTTGCGGGCCAGGTCCCCAGTAAGGGCCATGTGAGAGGCAACCATACATTGTTCTTTCTCCCTCCCTTCTCCCCTCTCTAAAAGTAAATAAAATCTTTAAAAAAAAATGTGTCAAAATTGGTTTGTGAAGTTTCGTGCTGGAGATTTCTTGCTGGATGGTACTTCACATGGTCGGGTAGACCAGTTGAAGTGGATAGCGATCAAATGGAGACATTAATTGAGAACAGTCAATGTTATAGCACGTGGGAGATGGCTGACATACTCAAAATATCTAAATCAGTAGTTATTGGCGAAGATTAAAAATGTGTTTTATTTTTGGCCAACCCAGTACATCCATATATCCTTTACTTAGATGTACCAGTTGTTAATATTTTTCCTGTGACTGCTGCTGGTACTCTTCCTCTTCCTCCTGTCTGTCTCTCCTCTCTCTCTTGCAGTATACACACACAAATATATGCACACGTATTAGATATATATTCAGATAGATGCTGAACCATTTACGAGTTGCAGACATGATAACATTTCAACCGTGTATGCCTTAAGAATCAAGGACATTCTTCCATTTAACCAAATGCAGTTATCACTGTCGAGAAATGTAACATTAACATGATTTTCTGAAATACTGTTAACATTCCAATTTCCCCAAGTTTCCCAGTAATGTCCTTCACAACCATTTTTTTCTCCCCAGATCTGGGAAATGAAGGATTATATATGCATGTAGTTGTGTCTCATTCATTGGAGAAGGATGTAGAAGTGATCTGCAGCCTGTTCTTTTTGTGCAGGGTGTCTCAATATACTGACAGTTTTGAAGAGGACAGGCCAATTTTACAGTATGTTTCTCAATTTACATTTACCTGCTCACTCATGATTAAATTCAGATTAAACATTTTAAGCAGGAGGAATACCTAGGTGGTAATGTGTCTTATGTGTATCACATTGGAAGGCACATGATGTCAGTTTGTTCTGTTATTGATGATGTTAAATCTGATCACTTAATTTAAGGTAGTGTTCACCGTACTTCTGTATTTTAAAGATTTTTTTCTTTGCAATTACTAGACAGGGGACTGATACTGAATAACCTCCCCTACCCCCTGTATTTCCCACCCAGTGGTTTTAGCATCCATTGATGATTCTTGCCTCAGTTATTACTTTAGCGTCTGCAAAAAGGCAGTTTTGTAATTCTTTTGTTCCTTCTACATTTATTAGCTGTCATTCTTCTGTAAAGAAGGACTTTTGTTCCCTTCTTTACTTCATCCTCTGATACTATTGCTCTGGACTCAGGAATTCTATTTTATTCAGTTGGTTATGTTCCGTTCTTGTCTTTATTCATTTTGATGCTCGTGTTTCTAAATATGACCAGTGGGAGTCCTTTCAGGCTGGTTCTTGTGCCCTTATGATGTCTTCACCTGTTTTTGAGCATTTTCATGCTGTTACAACAATATGTTTTAGGCACTCTTTGTGTTTTTCCTGCTACAGCTGTGGAATTGGCTATTTGCCAAGTAGTTCCATTCCATTTTTATGAGGAGTGATGTTAGACAAAAATCTAGGTGCTGACGGTGCTTCTTTCTACTGGGGCATTGCTCTATCAGTGGGCAGAGCTGGAGACTGTATGCCTTTTTTTAAATATAAGCATGAATTCGTAATACTACTACTAATTTCTAATCCCTAAAGGTTCTTTTTCTCATTCCATTCTATATTTGTATCTCTCTTTTCCCATAGTAAGATCCCTGATTCCCCAAAAGTCTAAATATATCTACTCATTTGCACAGTCTTGCAGTAATGAAATTGCTATGTGATTGTCACTACCAAAAACAAACCGAAGTTGAAGAGTTTTTGCATTTCTTTCTGTCCATGAACTGTTGTTTATAATTGTTTATAATTAATGTATAAACTTAACATAAGTATTTGATGGGTACTTAAAACAATTTACCTTACGTGATTAAAATTTTAGATAGAGAACCATCCTTTCTTCTTGACAGTTTTCTCCTCCCCCCCAGAAGAATGTAGTTTGATATTTATTTAGTAAAAAAGGTTGGTGCAGTGTAATAAATATAGTTTTTTACAAATCTGTTTTGAAAATGTGGGTGTTCATTTGGGTTTTCATACTCTTTAATTATTGGGTTGGCCAAAAAGTCTGTTTAGTTTTTTCCATGAAATGAAAGATACATTTTTCATTTTCACCAATTGCTTTATTGATTTGGATATCCTGAGTATGTGGCTCTCTCCTGCTATTGGCTTCTAGTGAGTAGGGGCCAGGGGCGCTGCTGAACATCTCCCAGTGCACGCGACAGCCCCACAGCAAAGAAGTATTTGGCCTAAATGCCAATAGTACCAAGAAAGTTCGCAACTCACTTTTGATGCATTTGATCAGTCACAGCACCTTCTCCATACACTGCACCAGTCTTTTTTTGTGTTTCAGATTGTTTTTACATTTTTGAAATAATAAAGCATAGTACACTGAAAATGTTGCAAATCTTCTTCCATCTTCAATATTAAAATGGCTGCACAAAAATTCACCAATTTTGATAAGTTTTTTTTAATGCATGCTGATATGACAGCTGTCACAATACAGTCTAATAGAATTGTTTGGAATGAAGTAAAGACAACTAAGCACTACTACAGCCATATTACAGAAAAAACTAAATGAACTTTTTGGCCGACCCAGTACTTCATTCATCAGTTGTTTTACTTCTTTGTGTCTTGTAATTGCTAGGCTTATACCGTTCTGAAGTTTAGCCCCAGTCAGCCCACTTCCACTTGGTTTGTGAAGACAGCATAGCTTGCCTTCCTCATCCACTGCTACTGTTAGGGTTCTAGTTGCCAGATGTTCCTCCTCTCTAGTGAGATCACCTATAAGCAGAGTGTTATCAAACACTACAAAGGAAGGAGCAAGTGGATGAGTTCTAATGTTCAAATAACTTTTCTTTTTTAAATTAACTTCTGCTCAAGCAGTTTCTTCATTTATAGTAATTTCAGGTAACTGTACATTTTTAAAAAGCTGCTAACAAAGTGAGTGTACAGGCATCCAAAATATTTCCATCATAGTCTAGGCAAATGAGATCACAGTGTAGAACCCAAGTGTGCTATCCCGGAGAAATGCGTAAGTCCTCTTTCCGAATTGTTTGTGAGTCTTCGATGACATCTACAGTGCACTGGCTTGCGTCTCTGCTTCAGGTGGTCCAGACCGAAAGCTTGAAAGCACAGAGGTCCACATTCGGAACCACATATCCTTTACTGAGGGCATCTTTGGTGGCGCTGCAAATTGCTGAAGTGTTTCCCAGCTTCACTGAAGCAGAACCATCTGCAGTATGAATTGAACCTATACGGACAGTGTGGTTCCGAATTCACCAAGTTCTCCGCCATTGGGATGGCGGTTTCTCTTTGAAATTCTCCTATAATACTCCAGACGTCCCAGTTTTGAACCCGGCTGCCATCTTCCCTCTTCCATGCCTGTGCCTGACAGTTTTTTAAAACTAGTTTATCTAATAGTCCCATAGGTTTTGTTGTGATATAGCAATTTGCTAATTTTAAAAACTGAATCCTATTTTAGCACAATAGTTTTATGTGCCCCGAGGGATATGTTATAAAATAGTTTTGCCTGTACTGCAGAGAGATACACTTCAAATTGACTCATTTAAATTTTATGTTACTTTCAGGGGAGCTCACATTACTGGAATGATTGCTTTTTGGAAAACTTTATTTTACCTTAGGCAGAGATATTGATGTTCAAAGAAACAGGAGGTAAAAAATGGAGCCTATGAATTAGATGCAAAAATAAGTCAGACCAGAAAAAAAATTAGAAAATAAGAGCTACAACTGGGATATTTGTTCCTCTAAATAATCAGTTAATTTAGTTCTAATTAACAGCAGTCTTTTTAAAACAGGAAATAATCAGTTGGATGACTTTCATTGTTTAAGAAAAGAAAACAGCCTGGCTGGTGTAGCTCAGTGGATTGAGCGCGGGCTGGGAACCAGAGGGTCCCGGTTCGATTCCCTGTTGGGGCACATGCCTGGGTTGCAGGCCAGGTCCCTGGTGAGGGCCATGTGAGAGGCAAACCATACATTGCTCTTTCTCCCTCCCTTCTCCTCTCTCTGAAAATAAATAAAATCTTAGAAAAAGAAAACAAAGTTTTTGTAATTGTCTAGAAATGCTGCATAGGTATAACCTATTTTTTCTCTTTGGCCTCCAACAGGAGTTTTTTTTGTTTTGTTTTGTTTTGTTTTTTAGTCAAAACTAGGACAGATTGTTTATCTCCAGGGAAGAGTGTTGCACAGTCCCTGGTAATTCCTTGTCCAGGGTTTGAAAACCTTTTGCATCATTATCTATTTAACCAAAATCCCTGCTGCGGTAAATAAACTATGTTCCTTAGTGTATTCTTAGCGAAAACACAACATACTGTCATGATTGTAGAAATGACATCCTAGTTTTTTCCTTCATTCTAGAAGACTTTTTCAACACAATTTTGACTATGATTACTAACCCACGTTAATTTTAGTGACTATTGCTAAAAGCCTCAGTTTTGCCATTTATTGAGGTGTTAATTTAAATGTTAGTGTATTTAGAACACAAGTGTCATTTTTTAGGGAATCTATAGCAACAGCCAGGCTGAGGTCAGACTGCCGTAAGGATGGACACCAAGGAAGCTGTGTTTGGGACAAAAAGAAATCAAGATACAGTAGATGCAAAGGAGAGAAAAGCACTGGACATTGGTGTGGAGGGGTTGGTAGGTGGGAGTGGGCCGTATATGCGTCTAGTGGCACAGAACAGTTAGGTTTTTGAAGAGGAAGCCACAGGAAGCTTATAGGAATTACTAAGCATTTGGGTTGAAGTACTACCTTTCCTCTGCATGTGTATGTTTTAGCTGACTTTTAGCTAGAGGGGTAGCTTAAAAGTTGATAAGGTTAAGTGGTTCACTGAAGTGGTGTTAGTTGATAAAACCATTGCCAAAACCCAGCTTCTTCACTGATGTCTGTTATTGCTTGGAAGTCAGAAGGAAATCTCTGTTTGAAACATTAAATTGACAAAATTGGAACAGAAGACTTAATTTTTCCTTTTGTGTTCTGTGGTGTAAAGATTGTTTCTCTCCATAGCAACATGAACCGTGAAGACCGGAATGTGCTGCGTATGAAAGAACGGGAAAGGCGGAATCAGGAAATACAGCAGGGTGAAGACGCCTTCCCACCGAGCTCCCCTCTCTTTGCTGAGCCCTACAAAGTCGTAAGTGGTTCTTCTCTGAGTGTTGTTTTCCCCAATAGTGTGGCATTTTTGCTTTAAAATGTTGAAACTTAAATTTTTGTATTAGAAAAGAGTTAGTGTGTATACCATTTAACATTTTTTTCTTTCCTCTGAGTACACTGTACTTTGTTGGAGACTTTTATTGGAGTATAACATGCATACAGAAAAATACACAAATTGTGTTATAGATAAAAGAATTTTCACAACACGAACAGCCTGATATAATCAGTACCTAGAATATAGCTAGGACCCTAAAGTCGTCATCATTGCCCCTCCCTGTCCTGTAATTTTGAAAATGTGGTCTAGATTAGCGCAAACATTCATGTCTGTACTCCTGGCTCTACTACTGACTCTGAGCAGGTATTTCACCTTTCTAAGCCTTGAATTAAATTAAAATTCTGTAAATCAGTCTGCATTGTCTTCTGTTTCCTAGGTTCTTCAGGTATAACATCAATCAAAGATAAATAGATTTTACAGAGTCTTGTTTGTCCCTATTTGGTTAACTAAGTTTCAGTGACTTACTAGTGTGTTTGAGTAAATATATCTTCAGTATCTGTTTCCTGTTATCACACACTAAATTCTCTGATTTTCTTTCTAACGTATTTAATGCTTAATTAACAATATCAGATTTAGATTAAAGCATGTTGTTAGAAGTGTTCAATAAATGGAACCAATTGCTTTTTTTGTAACTGCCATTGTGCTTGATATGGGATTACATAAAACACTGAATGTTGCCACTTCCAGTGATTGTAATGTAGATTTATCTCTGGTTTAATCGGGGTCAGATTGATTTTCAAGTAATTTAAAGTCATTATTGATTTATGCCAACCTCAGAATAGTTGTGGCTCAGTCTTGGTTTCCTTTTAATATAATTGGTAAACTTTCTTCCGTGCGTATGAATATGAGAGAGTCCCAAAGCTTGTAGACGTCTTAGACTTTCTTATTATTCGAGAGTAATTCTTGAAGTTTAAGGTAGGTACTGTTGACTTCAAATGTTAGAGCATTTATTGGTTAGAATTAATAGTCAGTTATTTATTTTTTAAATTGAATTTATTGGGGAGGATTTAAAACTTTTATTAGTGAATTTTCCATGTTTAATTTGTTGCTGGGACTTTTAGCTTAATGAGTCAAAGTAACAGAGGAATTAAAATTTAAAAGCAATCAGTTGGGTATAACTTGTTTCACTAAATTTTTGTTTTTGCTTCTAACTATAGATTGAATTATAAGGAATATGTAATATTTTCCTAGACTGCCAGTGTATGAGTATTGACTAATCTGCTATCCTGAAATTTAATTACATAAAGACAGATTACTTTTCCTGCTCTTCAAAAGATTTTCACTACCGTTTCAGTATATTTATTGGTGAAATACGGGTTTTCTTCCCTCTTGGAATCTATTATATATCTATTTCTCAGTGTCCTACAGAATATTTGTGTTTCATTGTGAATGTTTTTCACTTTCATTGCATTTTTTCCACTATAAAAATTTTATATTTGGAGTTTGCTTTGAGATACTAACTTTAAGATATGAGGAAAGACCATATCCATTTGAAATTTGGGAAGTCAGTTTAGAAACATCTTTTATTTTCAGTTATGCTAATTGTAAATTTATATTTTACATTTTTTTGTAGACTAGCAAAGAAGATAAGCTGTCAAGTCGTATTCAGAGTATGCTTGGAAACTACGATGAAATGAAGGATTTCATAGGCGACAGATCTATACCAAAGCTTGTTGCAATTCCCAAGCCTACTGTACCACCGACAGCAGATGAAAAATCTAACCCAAATTTCTTTGAACAGAGACATGGGAGCTCTCATCAGAGTAGCAAATGGACTCCAGTAGGACCTGCACCCAGCACTTCTCAGTCTCAGAAACGGTCCTCGGGCTTGCAGAGTGGACACAGTAGCCAGCGGACCGCTGCAGGTGGCAGTGGTGGCACCAGCAGCAGTAGCCAGAGGCATGACCGTGACTCCTATAGCAGTGGTGGAAGCAGTAGCCGGAAAAAAGGCCAGCATGGATCAGAACACTCCAAATCACGCTCTTCCAGTCCTGGAAAGCCCCAGGCTGTTTCGTCTTTAAGCTCCAGTCATTCCAGGTCTCATGGGAGTGATCACCATAGCAAGGAACATCAGCGTTCCAAATCACCTCGGGATGCTGATGCAAACTGGGATTCTCCTTCCCGTGTACCTTTTTCCAGTGGGCAGCACTCAAGTCAGTCTTTCCCACCTTCATTGATGTCAAAGTCCAGTTCAATGTTACAGAAACCCACTGCCTACGTGCGGCCCATGGACGGACAGGAGTCCGTGGAACCAAAGCTATCCTCTGAGCACTACAGCGGCCAGTCCCATGGCAACAGTGTGGCTGAATTGAAGCCCAGCAGCAAAGCACATCTCACCAAGCTGAAAATCCCTTCCCAGCCACTGGATGTAAGTCACACAATTTGAGCTCTAAACATTGTGACTGTGTGAAGCAGTTTACTATGAATTATGATTGAGCTTCAACTGTGTCTTTGTTTTAATAGTAAGGAGTGTAAAAGATTAAAGGAAGGTTTGTGATTGACTCCCAAGTGGATCCATAGAGCTGGTAGCTTCCCCTCCTGGGTGGTGGAGAAAGTGTCATTCACTGTTTCAGACATTAAAATGGGTAGTTGGTTATAGAACTAAAGTGTGATCTATGAATATCTTAGATTTCTCCTTTCGATTTTATGGACTAATACATCTTGCGTGCTTTTGTTTAAAAAAATTGTAATTTGTATTTTCGTAGTGATATCATGAATGAGATGTGGGCCATGATTCATTGTGGTAGATGCTGGAAGTTTTTAGGTCGTTGAGATGGTAATGTTACATGAGTTGGGTGCCAGGATTCTTTTCTCTGGTTACACTTAAGGTTTGAGGCAGCTTCTCCAGACTCATAGTAGTGGTTTGAAATTTACAGTGGTTATAACTACATGCCAAAGCATGATATTTAGAAAAACTAAATAAGTGAAATAGCTGAATTTTTCTTTTAATGCAGTTTTTTCAATAAAATTTTTAAAGATAATGTTAGTGGCTGAAAAATCATAGCTCATAGCTTAAAACAGTCAGGGAGGGGTCAGGTATAGGTAAAATGCTTTTTCGAGAACATTTTAAAATTTTCCTGTGGACTTGGGAAACTCATCGTTCATGGCATTTATCATCTAAATAGTCCTCTCAAGAGAATAAAGTGGTAATTTGTTCTTTTTTCAAACAGCGTGATCCTTAGAATTCGATTTGAGTTCAAACTCCAGCTCCTTAATTCTGTTTGTGCCTTTAAATATACAACTTCCACATTTAAGAAAGGCTAAAATGTCCATCATGTTCCAAACAAGTAATCTTTGAATAATACTGGTTTTATTCTGCTGGTTTATGTGAAGTGATGAATCTCAATATCGTGGTATATTTTGTATGTAAGTCTTGAAATTTTTGGACAAGGTGCTCACCTGAAAAGTTACTTTAAAAAAATTATTTCTAAAATAATTCTAATTATTAAAATTTAAATTAAAATTTAGAATTTCTAAAATTCTGAAGTTTAAAAGTTTTGAAAAATACTAAGCTTTTAAAGTCATGTGTAGTTTAATGATTAAAGTAAACTAAAGTATTTTAGTTTTTGAAAAATTTGTATTTAAGGAAATTAGTCCAAAGATTCTAATTAGTGTTCTGATGTGGAGTTGTGGGATCATAAGTACTTTTTTAAATTGAATTTCAATTCTACTAATGTTGAATTTGTGCAACAAATGATTAAACTCTAATAATAAATTTAATATGCAAATCTAATATGTGTTTCTTTCCCTCTTAAGGCATCTGCTTCTGGTGATGTGAGCTGTGTGGATGAAATTCTTAAAGTAAGTTGTGTGTTTTCTTTTTAAAAGGTTCAGCTCTCTTATTTAGTTACGCTCTACTATCTTCTTAACCCTCCCCCCATTTCACAAAGGATCTGAAGCAACAGATCGCTCACATGTGTAACTTGTGTTCACAAAAATAATTAGCTCTATTACGCTTATATTCATACATAGGTTCTAAATCGCTTGGTTTGTGTACTGTTTTTCCTCAAAGAGCAGTTGTTCGTTTTTGTTTTTAAGTTAAAAATTTCATCTTAACTGTTTGCCTTAAAAAGAGGAAGAAACTAAATATAACTGTACTTTCTCAGGTTTATCTGTTAATTTGAAGGGCTAAAAACATAATAGTTTTATCAGTCAAAGCATCACATTGAAAATAACTTGCTTTGTAATTCATCTGTACATACTGATCAAATCCTACACTGAAAGACCTCCTCTGAATACAGCATATTTTGAGTGTTTAATGGAATATGTGTAAAATTAAGACATAACCAAAAAGTATATTTCTCTGTTGGGAAAAGAAAAGGAGAAAGCCCAGTAAATTAATGAGTGACAATAACTACTTTTGACTCAATAGAGAAAGACCATCAGAAACATACTACATATACTTTGTGCAAAAGCTCCTAAATTTTTGTGTCTGTACATTTTGGATACCTTTGAAAAACTGCTTGTGTTGGCTGCTTTCGCTTTATCCTCTCCTTTCCTTTAGCCAGGTAGTTCTCTCTCACCTCTGCCTTTCTGCTGAATCTGTTCTGCAAGCTCATCAGGGATTTCGTTTGAGTTCTCTACTCTTTCCGCTGTTTAAAAAAAATTGCTGTTTTTTTCCTTTTGGAAACGTCATTCTTCCTTCCTTTACTGTTGTTATGCTTCATTGTTTTTATTTCCCACCCACCTTTCTTGTCTCTCATTATCTGTCTTTGGGGAACCCTTGTGTCTTCTCATATCTCTGAAATATGGGTGCATTTTCTACTCTCTCCTCTTTTTGCTCTTTTACTGCTTTTTTCCTCCATTTTTTGGCTTTGTTTATTAGACAGCTATTCACTCCTCTCTTCTGCCTTGGTCTCCTTCGGGTTTTGGTTTATGTCTCTTAATTGCTTGTTAGCTGGGCCTCCATTTGGATTTCTCCCTGCTTCTTCATTTCCTTCCATTAGTGGGACTACCATTTCCCAATGCTTGTAAGTGTAGAATCCTAATTATGTCTTATTTTTTCTCTCTCACATTCTATTTAATCACAGAACTACATGTAGAGTTTGAAAATTCCTTGAAAATATTCATTTCTTTATTTCCCCTTCCGCCACCTTGAGCTTCACTAATAGCAAAGCACAGCCCTCACTCTGCCCTTCTGCCTTCAGTCTCCCTGCTCACCTTTTCCGTATTGCTGCCAGGTTCTTTGCCTCAGTCCTTTATCTTTATAAATTAATGTGCTTCTAGAAATTTTCAGTAGCTCTCTAAGGCCCATACAAAGAACAATGTCCAAATTTAACATTCCAGACCTTCCACAGCCCGTCCTAGCCTCTCCCACTACTGATTGACCAAACTGGTTTCCCTAAGTGGTACACTTTCTTGCTCTTTTACCTTTTTTAAAGAAAACTTTAATGGAACGTGTTTCTCCTTCCTCTTCAGTTACATATAGATTCTGTTTTTTTCTTAGAATCCTAAGGAAATTCCTCTTCTCCCTGTATCAGACTATCAGAAACCACAGTGATAAACTCTTTCCTTTGATTTTCATATGGCACTCATTTTTCAGTTGCCATGTGTATAAAAAGACTAAAGGAGCATATATCTTTCCCCGAAATCCGCAAACACGCAACGGCATACTAATACCTAGAAGAAATCTTAGATTTTCTTACATTTAATTATTTATTTGATGTTATCGACAATCTATTTTATATTTTATTTATACAGAGTGGCACATGGCTGGGGGAGAGTTAAATAGATTTTTTATTGAGGGCATTTTGGTATTTCAGGTGTAAAATGCCAACACCGAAAACCTGGGGTATATGATTTTCTGTTTTCTTCCCCCTTCCCTACGCACAGTGTGCAAGGAACTTCAGGTCTGAATTCCCTTCATGTTTTCTTGATCTCTGTAGTCATACTGTTTCTATGAACAGGCTTGAAGAAGAAAATTTTTTAATGTAAAAGTAATACATGTTTACTGTAAAAAAATTTTTGTTAATTCTTATCTTTCTAATTGAACACCTGTTATGTGTCAAGCACTGGGGATACAGTGGTGATAATAATGATATTGTTGCACCCTTTGAGCTGGCATTCTAGAGCAAGATTTAGGAAATCAACTATGTAGTATTATTTCAGTAAGTGAAATACCATTAAAAAATAGCACCATTTTAAGAGGATAAAGAGCAGTTACAGTGCAGGTGGCTGTTCTAGGTCAAGTAGTAGAGACTGGATCAAGTACCTTTGTCTTTGCCCCTTCTGTCATTCTCTAGTGCCCAAAGGTAGCTACTGTTAACTAGATTCTAGAAATTTTTTTCTTCTTCTTCTTTTTTTTTAAAGATTTTATTTATTTATAGAGAGAGGGGAAGGGATGACAAACGAGAGGGAGAGAAACATGGATGTGCAAGAGATACATTGGTTGCCTCTCATATGCCCCCAGCTGGGGACCTGGCCTTCAACCCAGGCTTGTGCCCTGACTGGGAATCGAACCAGAGATCTTTTGGTTCACAGCTGGCATGCAATCCACTGAGCCACACCAGCCAGGGATAGAGATTTTTTTCATGCATAAACATTTATTGTGATTTGTGTTTGTCATGTAAATAATGTACTGTGGACATCATTTCATGTCAGTATTTAAATTTCTTATTTTACTGTCTGCTTGGTGTTCTGTTATATGGGTGTCTGGTGATTTAATTATTCCTGTGTTGTTGGACATTTAGGCCGCTTCCATTTTTTAAGTGCGAGTTGCTTGAATATGTATCTTTATGTAACTGTGTGGGTATAAGCTATAAGGTAAATTCCTAAAAGTTACAACACCTTTATTATATTTTCTCTGTATACCTGATGGTTTACTTTGAGCTGAATGCCAGAAAAAATACCTTCCTCCTTATTCCAAGTCTGATACTTCTCTCCCCTCTGCTCCCCTAACACGCAAATTATGATCTTATCCAAACCTCTACTTGAACTTACTTGGCATATACTTAGACAGAAGATGCTGAATGAAATCAGAGTTATGGCCTTGCTTGTTTGTCTTCCTGCTCATGTGCTTTTGATAATCTCTCTTCTGAATTTCCTGACCAAAATTTCCTGTCAGTGAATAGGCTCTGTGGCCAGGCTTGTAGGATGAAGTTCTGTGTTCATTACTTACTAAGTGTGTGACCTTGAATAAATAACCTCTGTGCTTCCATTTCATCCTACATAGACTAGGATAAGTAATGGCATTTACCTCATAATGTCATTGTGAGCACTGTATGAGTAATAGACATGTAAAACACTTAGCATAGTATCTGGCTCATTATAGGTACACAAATGTTAGCTGCTTTTATTATTATCCCCCTCCTCCCACAGCTGGCTCTTCCTCATAGCATTTCACTATGTGCCTTGTATTTGATTACAGGCTGATTTCTGTAACTATTCACAGGTTTCATCATCTTAATTCAAAGCTCCTTGAAGCCAGAGAGTATATATATTTTTCCTGTTACCTGACCCATAGTGCCTTGCGCACAGTTGTGCTTAATTAATATTTATTGATTAAATATGTATACGTTTGGAGGAGCAATCATGAAACCAGCATTTATAATATAAATCTGGTTTTTAGCTGTGTAATTTTTATCCTTGACCTGGTTGAAAACAAACTGTAATAATTACATTGCAGGAGATGACGCATTCATGGCCTCCCCCTCTAACGGCTATTCATACACCATGCAAAACAGAGCCTTCCAAATTTCCTTTTCCAACCAAGGTAAGTAAATAAAATGTGTCTTTGATACTGTAAGAAAACTCTAAATGGCTTGACTAAAATTACATGAATTCAAAATTGTCTTGCCATTCCCATTCTAGTGGGGGACAGACAACAAACGAGAATAAATAGCTAAGTTCAGCAAGTAATAACTGCTCTGAAGAAAATAAAACCAGACAGTGGAATCAAGAGTGATTTACATGGAAAAGTACTTGAAAAGTTTTGAAGGCAACATGGGGAAGAGACTTTCAAGTTTGTTGCCAACTATTAACAGTATTCTAGGGCTAAAGGTGGTAAGGTTTTGTTAAACTGTTGTCTGAGAAACTCCTTCCCATAGGACATAGAAACCATCTTTATGTCATTTGAAAAAGGTTCCTCGGACAAAAATTCTAAGGTCAACTAAAATAAGCAGATTTTTTTTTAACATTAAATTATACAAGAATACATTCTCCTTGTATAGTATGACCAGGTCTTCTAATAATAGCCTTCCTCAGTTCTGCCTTCTCCGTCTCATTGGAGTTCCTTTCATACATGCGTTTGTAAGACTTTTATTTTCTTTAATCCTCACTCTAGGGTATGTTTATTGGTTTTCGGCGGGTAGGGAGAGAAACATCAATATGAGAGGGAAAAATCGATCAGTTGTCTCTTGTGTAAGCCCTGACTGGGGATCGAACCTGCAACCTTTTGGTGTAGGACAATACTCCAACCAACAGAGCCACCCAGCCAGGGCTCTTTGTAAGACTTTTCATATGTATTTACATATACATATATGTAATAATTATATGTAACCATTTTCTCATTAATTTCTTTAAAGATTATTGTTCTGTGTTTGTAATCAGTCAGCAGTAGATCTCAGAGAGCTTCCTTGTTATCACACATACATATTACCTATAGATTGTAAATAGATAATATATTGCATATAGAGGTATTCCATTTTTTAAAATAATATCAATAGTATAAATGTATCTTATCATTTATCCATGTTCCTTTGGTTGCCAAGCTTCCATTTCTGGAAGTTTTGCATTAGTAGATATCTTTGTTCATACCTTTTTGTGTGCATGCAAGTTTCTTTTGGGGAAAAAAGCAAGAAGTAGAATTGCTGTGTATTAAAAGTATATGGTTAATATGTACTCTCATATTCCCTCTGTAGTGTTTGTATCAGTCAGTGCTCTCACTTGTATTCCCTGTTTTTCATCACGTGCACACCCCCATTTGCTGTTTTAACCACCAATCTTTTGGGTGAAAAATGGCATTCCGTTTCCTGGATTGCTAGTGAAGTTCATTAGCTTTATGCATTTGCCCCTTGATTTCTATATGGCTAAATTTTTCAGTTTCCTCTAATCTTTGGGGTTGTATCTTTCACCTATGAGTTTTAGGATTTCTTTTTTTGTTTTATGCTGTTTTGTTTGAATTGTATTCCAGTATTTTCTTTTATTACATGTTGTATATGTATTTCTCAGAGTCCTTTTGAGTTTTATGGTCTAGAACAGGGGTATCCAACCTGCTGCCTCTGGGCCGCATGTGACCCAGGATGGCTATGAATGCAGCCCAACACAAAATTGTAAATTTACATAAAGTATTACTTAGTTTTATTACTAAATTCTATACTAAGTGTTATTACTTAAGATATATACATCTTCTATATTAGTGATCATAAACTTGAGACCTGCTCAACGATTTTAAAAGATTATCAGAAGCTGCATAATTAGGGTTATTATGTGAAGACTTTTTTGCTCATTTGTGGTGGTGGGTATCATGAAAATTATGTATGGAGCTTTTTTTTTTGCTCATCAGTTTTCGTTAGTGTTTGTGTATTTAATGTGTGGACCAAGACAACCCTTCTTCTTCCATTGTGGCCCAGAGATGCCAAAAGGTTACACCTCTGCTCTAGAAGATTTTAACTTTTTTTTTTTTAAAGATTTTGTTTATTTTTGAAGAAGAGAGGGAGAAAGAGAGGGAGAGAAATACTGATGTACAATGGATACATTGAGAGGTTGCCTCTCCCACGCCCCCAACCAGGGACCTGGCCTGCAACCCAGGCATGTACCCTGAGTGGAAATTAAACTGGTGACCTTTCAGTTCACAGACCAGTGCTTAATCCACTGAGCCACACCAGCCAGGGCTAGAAGGTGTTAATTTGGATGAGTAAATATCTTTCTCTTTCTTGTAGCTTTTACTTTTTAATTTATTAAAGAAGACTATTCATTCCATAGGATTATAAATATATCCTTTTATTTTCCTTTCAGTGTGACTGTAGCTTTGTTTGCTATGTTTATATTTAACCCAGTTTATTTATGTGAACGATGTTAGGTAGAGATACAACTTTCTGCCTGCCTGTGCGCCACACCACTCTGCTACTTCTCACACCTGATCTTAGCCAAAAGGCTGAGAAGCGATTGTTTACTTTTGAAATCAACTTTTACACATGAAAAATGCACGTGTATTTAATATACAGTGTGAGTTTTGATAGATGTATGCACCTTTGTAACCACTGGCCTGATGAATAATTATAGCATTCCCGTCACTCCCGGAGTTTCCTTACATTCCTTTGCAGTCCACCTCACTCTCACCACTGGCCCTGCACAATTGCTGATTGGTTTTATGTCATTTCAGATAAGTTTTGCTTTTTCTTGAATTTTGTATAGATGGAATCCATTCAAGTGTTTACTTCCTTTGTATATGTGGTTACCTTCTTTTGGTCAGCATATACTTTTGGAATTCTTTCATGTTCTTGAATGTATCAGTAGTTTGTTCCTTTTTATTTCTGTTTTATGAAAATACCAAAATTTATCCATTCACTTGTTGATTAACACTTGAGCTTTCCCTAGATTTGGAATATTAAGAATAAAGTGTAAACATGTACTTACAAATCTTTCTTTGGATAAATACTGGGTCATATGGTAAAAAGTAGAATTACTGGGTCATATATTTTTTTTTAATTAAAAAATTTTTTTTAATCCTCACCTGAGGATATGTTTTTATTGTTTGGAGAGAGAGAGAGAGAGAGACGTCAGTTGGTTGCCTCCTATACATGCCGACACAGGATTGAAACTGTAACCCAGGCATGTGCCCAGACCAGGAATTGAACCTGCAACCCTTTGGTGTACAGGATGATACTGCAACCAACTGAGCCATTTGGCCAGGGCTACTGGGTCATATGTTGAATGCATGTTAAATTAATACTAAACTGAAAACTATTTTTCCAAAGTGATCGTATCACTCCTACTTCTCCCAACTCCCATCCCCCAGCAGTGTATGATAGATTTTGTTCTCCATCTTTGACTTCATTTGGTATTGTTTTCTATTTCTTTTATTTTTGCTTTTATTGTGATTATTCTTTCTACTTATTCTGGGCTGGGTTTTATTTCCTTTCTTCTAACATCTTAAGGCGGAAACTTAGATCACAGGTTGTAAATATTTCTTGTTTTAAGTATTTAAAACTACCAATTTCCCTCTTAAGCCCTGCTTTAGTTGTATCTCAAAAATTATGTTATATTGTGTTTTTATTATCATTCAGTGCAAAATATTTCCTAAGTGACTTCTTTGATCCATGGGTCACTTAGAAATAGGTGGTTATATTTTCAACTACTTAAGGATTTTCCAGATACCGTTTTGTTAATTGATTTCCAATTTATATATGTTCTTTCCAGGCAATATGTGCTGTATAATTTTAGTCTTTTTAAATGAAAATGTTTATGGCCTACTATATGATCTTTCTTAGTGACTGTTTCATGTACACTAGATACAGTATGTTCTGTAGTATCAGTAGATCACGTTGGTTGGGAGTAGGTAAGTAATCTATATTTCTACTGGTTTTCTGCCTACTCTTTCAGTTCCTGAAAGGAGAGTGTTGACATCTGTATCCCTGTTTGCAGATCTGTTTCTTTCATTTTTGTCTGTTTTTTAATTCATGTATTTGCAGCTTTGTCATTAGGTATATAACATTCGAGATTGCCGTGTCTTTCTGGTGAATTAATCCCCTTTTTACATTATGAGATGTCCTCCTTTATATCTGGTATTAATGCTTGTTTTGAAATCTCCTTTATCTGATATTCAAGTCTACGTTGTCTGATATTCATATATGCACTCCAGCTTTCTTTTATTCTATCTCTTATGTTATTTAATAGCTATGTCTCTTTTTAATTGTAAAATTAAAGCTTGAGTTTATTAGAAGACTTTGAATATAAGTTCGTAATTCTGGCTAATACCTACTTTTTCTTTTTTGGGGTAACAGCTTTTACTGAAATATATATCATTCAGTTCATCCACTTAAAATGTATAGTTCACTAGTTTTTAGTATATTCAGAATTGTGTAACCATCAGACAATTATTTCAGAACATTTTCATCACCCCAAAAAGAGACCCTGCTGAAAGGATTTTAGCAGTTAACCCTTCTATATTTTCCAGCCATTCCCCACCTTCCGGCCCTAGGCAACCACTAGTCTCAAGTTATCTCTCTGTAGATTAACCTGTTCTAGATTCTTATATAAATGCAGTCACACAATATACAGTCCTTTGTGACTGGGTCTTTCACTTAGCATGATGTTTTCAATGCTCATCTATGTGATAGTATGTATCAGTACTTCCTTTTTTATGACTAAATGTATGTTATTAAAGGTTTTATTTAATTATTTTTAGAGAGAGGGGAAGGGAATGAGAAAGTGAGGGAGAGAAACATCGACTGGTTCCCTCTCGTACACACCCCAACCAGGGCAAATGGGCGACCTTCTGCTTTGTGGGATGACACCCAGCCTGTATATTCAGACACCTGTTAGGGCTGACTGAATATATTTTATTTTATGGATATATAATATTTTGTTTATCTATTCAGTTGATTGACATTTGGATTGTTTTCAGTTTTTGGCTAGTAAGTCAAATGCCGCTGTAACATTTGTAAAGTGTTTATGTAGACATATGTTTTCCATTGTCTTGTTTGTATACCCAGGAGTGGAAATGCTAGGCCATATGGAAACTCTGTGTTTAATATATGAGAAACTGCCTAATGATTTTCTGAAGTGGCTCGTCCATTTTACATAACCCACCAGCAGTGAATGAGAGTTTGAATTTCTCTATATCCTGGCCAGCTTGTTATATTTCTTTTTGATTATAGTTAGTTTAGTGGATGTGAATTGGCATGTCATTGTGGTTTTCATATTCATTTCTCTGATGGTTAATGATGCTGAGAATCTTTTCATGGGCTTATTGACCTTTGTATATCTTATTAAGTGATATATCCAGATATTTTGCTGATTTATAAGTTAGATTGTCTACTTAATATTAAGTTATAGGAGTTCTTTATATATTTGGAGTGCAGTCCCTTATCAGATGTATGATTTGCAAAAATTTTCTCCCATATTGTTTAAAGGTGTTATTCATTTATTTTTAGAGAGAGGGAGAAAGTGAGAGAGAGAAGGAGGGAGACAGGGAGGGAGAGAAACATCCATTGGTTGCCTCTCTCATCTGCCCTGACCAGAGACCGAACCGGCAACTCAGGCATGTGCCTTCACCTTAAAACCTTCACATAAAAAACCCAATGAACATTTTGGCCTTCAACATAAAAAACCCAACAACCATTTTGGCCAATGCAGTACATTTAGGTCTTTGATTCATTTTTGGTTAATTTTTGTATTAAGTGTCAGATGGGGGATCAAAATGGTGACCCTACAGTTTATGGGATGATGCCCAACCAACTGAGCCACACTGGTCATGGCTTGATGGTATTCTTTAAAGCACAAGAATTTTTAATTTTGATGAAGTCCAATGTATAAATTTTTTCTTTGTGTTTTTGGTGTCATAGCTAAGAAACCATTTCATAATCCAAGGTATAAGAGATTTACACCTGTTTTTTCCCTAAGAGTTTTATAGTTTTAAATATTATTGGGTTGACTAAAAAGTCTGTTTATGGTTTTTCTGTAAAGTGAAAGACACGTTTTTCATTTTCACTAATAACTTTATTGATTTGTATATTTTGAGTATGTCAGCTATCTCCCGCATGGAATGATGCTGGTTGGTCTCAACCTCACCTGGTCTACCTGACCGTGGAGCTTTGTCCATCGAGAAATCTTGGATTCAAAACTTCTCGAACCGCTTTTGACACATTAGATCAGTCACAGCACCTTCTCCATACACTGCACAAATCTTTTTTTGTGTCTCAGTTGCGTTTTTACCTTTCTTGAACTTATAAGGCATAATATGCCAAAAATGTAAGTGATACTAGAGCCATCTCACATAAAAAACCCAATGAACTTTTTGGCCAATGCAGTACATTTAGGTCTTTGATCCATTTTTGGTTCATTTTTGTATTTAGTGTCAGATGGGGTCAGACTTCATTCTTCTGCCTGTGCATGTCTGGTTGTCCCTCCACTGTTTGTTGAAACGACTATTCTTTCCCCATTGAGTTGTCTTGACACCCCTGTGGGAAATCAGTTGGCCATATAAACGTGAGGGTGTTTTTGTGGACTCTCAATTTTGCTTTGCATTTCTGTTTGGCAATCTTTATGTCAGCACCACACTGTCTTGATTACATAGCTTCGTATAAATTTGAGATCAGAAAGTGTGAGTCTTTCAGACCTATTTTGTGTGATTACTCTAGGGTTTGCAATATCACGTATCACAATTACTTTTAATCTAGCACCTTAGGCTGCTGGGCCACACTGCCCACAGTTACTTGTAAATCCAGCTCCATAGACCACTTGGCCACACTACCTATTACCTCTGAATGGTACATCATTTCATTATATAGCTTAATGCCTTAGAGCAGTATAACTTCATTTCCCTCTTTATATTCCCTGTGCTTTTATCATACATGTTACTTATCTATATGTTATAAACCTCACAAAACATTATTTCCTATATTTTTAAAAATATTTTTTCATTTTCTTTTTAAATTTTATTTTTCAGTTATAGTTTACATTCAGTATTATTTTATATTAGTTTCAAGTGTACAGCATAATGGTTAGACAATCATATACTTTACAGAGTGAATCCCCCAATATTTCAAGTATCCACCTGGCACCATACATAGTTATTACATAATATTAACTATATTCCCTATGCTGTACTCTACATCCCTGTAAATATTTTGTAATTACCAATTTGTACTTCTAAATCCCTTTCATCTTTTTCATCCATCATCCCAACCCTCCCAGACTACCCCCCATCTTCAGTAACCATTAGTCTGTTCTCTTTATCTATGAGTCTGTTCCTGTCTTGTTTTTTAATTTTGTTCTTTAGATTCTGCATATAAGTGAAATTATAATGGTATTTGTTTTTCTCTGATTTATTTCACTTAGCATAATAATATCCTCTGGGTCCATCTATGCTGTTACAAATTGTAAGATTTCGTTATTTTTTATGATCAAGCAACATTCCATTGTATATTTACTCATCTGTTGATGGGCACTTGGGTTGCTTCCGTATCTTTGCTGTGAATAACACTACAATTAACATACAAGTGCATATATTCTTTCCATTTAATGTTTTGGGTTTCTTCAGATATATACACAGAAGTGAAATTGCTGGGTCATAAGGCAGTTCCATTTTTAATATTTTGAGATCTCTTCATACTGCTTTCTACAGTGGCTGCATCAATCTAATTTCCCACCAACTGTGTGAAAGGGTTCCCTTTTTTCGGCATCCTTGCTAGCACTTGATTTATTGATGGTGGCCATTCTGACAGGTGTGGGGTGCTATCTCACTGTGGTTTTAATTTGCATTTCTCTCTAATGATTAGTGACATTGAGCATCTTTTTATGTTTATTAGTCATCTGTATGTCCTCTTTGAAGAAGTGTCTGTTCAGGTCCTCTACCCACTTTTTAATTGGATTGTTTGTTTTTTTGGTGTTGAGTTGTGTGAATTTTTTATAAATTTTGGCTGTTAACCCCTTATCAGATGAATCGTTGACGAATATGTTCACCCATTCAGTGAGTTGTCTTTTCATTTTGTTGGTAGTTTCCTTTGCTCTATAAAAACTTCTTAGTTTGATGTAGTCCTGTTGACGGGAGAGACCTGGTTCTTCTTGCTGACGCATGTAAAGAATTACAGATCAGCAAATCTCTTAGCATGGAATTAGTTTATTAGTGACCCGTTCCCATGGAAGAGAATGGGACTGGGTAGAGTGGGGGGTGAAAGGCAAAGTTACAGGGCAAAGCAGGGCGGCAAAAGAGCGAACAGCTTCAGCTTGCTGTTCAACCAGGGTGGCGAGCCCCTGGGCAGCCTGAGGCTGGTGGCCAGAGGCCCAGTGGCCCTGGAACCAAGAGCACCAAAAGCGCCCTCACCCCCAGAGCAAGAGAGCAAGCCTTTGTTCTCAGGACTTACATAGTTGGTCGGATAAGAGACAAAGTTACACAGTGATTAACAGGTACATGTGGCATGTGTAGGGAGGGGTCTGCTAGCCTTAATCCTTATCTTGCTCCAGACTCCACTTGTTCATCTTGTTGTAAAACAAATACGTGACAGGGAACAATTCATTGAAATTGGGGCGCTTTCTAAAGTTATTTATGGGCTTCTTCCTTGGGCACCGTGGACCCTCTCCCGCATTCCAGGCCTTGGGACGAAAGCACAGTTTCAAGGCTTTTCCCCAGATAGTGTAAATGCTACATAGAATTTCAAGGATTTCCCTCCTTTCTTGCTAACATAGTGTTTCTTGTAATGTTGGAACAATCGGCAATATTATCACACCAGGCTCGGGACTGCTGAGTTAGTACACGAGACCTGTCTCCTTCCTCCTCCCTGCCTCGATTTACTATTTATTCTACTTAATTGGTAAAAGGCGTTTCCTGGCAGTGAGGGTGCTAGACTCTGGCCAGTAACAGTACTGCAGTCTCAGAGTTCTTCCTCTGCTGTCTCCTGCCTCAGTCCCACCTGTTCATTTTTTTCTTTTGTTTTCCTTGCCTGATGAGATACATAAAAAACCAAAATACTACTAAGAGAAATGCCTCAGATTTTACCATCCATGTTTTCTTCTAGGATTTTTATGGTTTTGAATCTAACATTGAAGTCTTTAATCCATGTTGAGTTTATTCTTATTTATGTTGTAATAAGGTGATCTAGTTTCATTTTTGGCATGTATCTGTCCAATTTTTCCCAAACCATTTATTGAATAGACTGTCTTTACCCTATTGTATGTTACTGCCTCCTTTGTGATATTTTAATTAATCGCGTAGGCGTGAGTTTATTTCAGCGCTCTCTGTTCTGCTCCATTGATCTCTGTCTGTTTTTATGCCAGTGCCGTGCTGTTCTGATGACTATGGCCTTGTATAGTTTGATACCAGGTAGCATGATACTTCAAATTTTGTTCTTTTTTCTCAAGATTGCTATGGCTATTTGGGGTCTTTTCCAAATAACTGTTGAATTATTTGTTCTAGTTCCGTGAAAAACAGCATTGGTGTTTATATGAATTGTGTTGCACCTGTAGGTTTACTGGGGGTATGGATATTTTAGTAATGTTAATTCTTCCTGTCTGTGAGCATGGTACATGCCTCCATTCATCTGTGTCTTCTTCAGTTTTTTTCTTCAGTGTCTTACAGTTTTCCAACTATGAGTCTTTTACCTCCTTAGTTAGATTTATTCCTAGGTTCTTTTGTTTGTTTGTTCGTTTTTCTTTTGTGCAATGGTAAATGAGATTTTCTGTCTCTCTTTCTGTGGTTCATTATTGGTGTATAGAAATGCAACCAATTCCTGAGTATTTATTTGTATCATGCTACTTTATTGAATTCATGTATCAGTTTTAGTAGCTTTTAGTGGAGTCTCTATGAAGGTATCCAGCCGTGTAACAGGAGAAAATAGAGACATTTATTGAAGATATAAGAAACATTATGCATAGGACAATGGCACCGCAGTCCCCTTCAAGGCAGGCACCTTGGGACCTCACACAGTTCTCCCAGTCAACATCAGCTGCCCCATTGTATGTACCCGAATCTCATCAACAGTCTGAAATCTCTTCCCTTTCAAAGGTGATTTTAGTTTTGGGAAAAGCCAGAAGTCATAGGGTGCCTAATCTGGGCTGTAGGGCGACTGAGTCACCTAGATGGTTTGATGTTTCACCGAAAAAGCTCTCCTCAAGACATGATGCATGAGTGGTGCGTTGTCGTGATGAGGCTGCCAGTCACCAGTTGGCCATAGCTGCGACCTTCTGAATCATCCAAATAGTTTCCATGGAGGAATGTTCAAGCTTAATGCAAAATTTGATGCAGATTTGTTGCTCTACTCGCTCAGTCATTTTGAATGCGATGGCTACACAGTATGCATGCTCACTCAATGGTGTCTACTGCCACCGCTGACTAGTATAGTGAAGTCGTCGTTGTTCATGCATGCCCATTCCAGTCCACCTCCCTGACTGCCAGGTTCCATTGATGTCACACAAACCATTTTACTATAATAACAATGACTGGGCTTTTTCCAGACAGACCTCAATATCTGCAAATAATGACAGTTTTACTTCTTCCTTTCCATTTGGATGCCTTTTATATTTTTTTCTTCTTTGCTGCAGCTTGGGCTTCAAGTACTATGTTAAATAAGAGTGGTGAAAGTAGACATCTTTGTCTTGTTTATTAATGGAAATAATTTTAGTTTTTTCCTCGTTGGATATGATGTTAGCTATTGTTTTGTCATATGTGGTCTTTATTATGTTGAGTTACGTGCCTTCTATTTCCACTTTGCTCAGAGTTTTTGCCATAAATAGATGCTGGATTTTGTCAGATATTTCTTATACTTTTAAACAGTCGAATATCTTTTCAGTAGTTTTATTGAGGATTCATTGATATTCAATAAACACTACCTACAGTATAAAATTGGGTACATTTTGACATATATGTACACCTATGAAACCATCACCTCAATCAGTATAAATTAACGTAGCAATCACCCCTCCAATTTTTTAATGATTCTTTATAATGCTGTTTTCCTTCCAACTTTGCCCCTTCTGTCCACTACTTTGATTTGCCACTATAGATTACTTTGCATTTCTGAGAATTTTATGTAAATTATATACCTTTTGTTCTAGTTTCTATCACTCCACCCAATTATTTTGAGATTCATACGTATTATTACATGTATAAATCATTATTTTTAATTGCTAAATAGTGTTCAGTTTTATAATTATACCACATATTATCATTCATCTATAGATGGACATTTGTGTTTCCATTTTTGGCTATTAAAATTGCTGTGAATATTTGTGTACAAGTCTTTGTGTGGACATATGCTTTTATTTCCCTTTGGTTAACACCTTTGAGTGAAGAAGTTGGGTATCCGGTAGGTGTAATATTTAACTTTATAAAAAACATAAACTGTTTTCCAAAGTGGTTTGTCTTTTCAACATTTTATATTTCTGCCAGCAATGTATGAAAGTTATAGTTGTTCCACATCTCACCAACACGTGGTATGCTCAGTCTTTTAAAGTTTTAGCCCTGCTAGAAATTGTGTAGGGATGTCTTACTGCGACTTTAATTTGCATTTCTCTAGTGACTAATGGTATTCATTGTCTTCTTCATGTACTTACTTGCCATTTTTGTGTCTTTTTTTGTCTGTTTGAATCTTTTATCCATCGTTTATTGGATTGTTGTCCTCTTCTTAGTGAATTTTGAGAATTTATAATTTCTGGATGTAAGTGCATTATCAGATATGTGGTTTGCAAACTTTTTCACCAATATGTGGCTTCCCTTTTTATTCTCTTAAATAGTGTCTTTCAGAGGGCAGAAGTTGCTAATGTTGATAAAGTCGAGTTTGTCAATTTTTTCTTTTGTAGATCATGTTTTTGGTATCTAAGAAATACTTGCTTAATTCAAATTCTTCTATGCTTTTTCCTAGACTTTCTGTAGTTTTAGGTTTTACATTTAGGTCTGTGATCCATCTTAAGTTAATTTTTGTAAGGTGACAAGATATGAGTCATATTTCTTTTCTCTCCTTTATTTTCTCTTCTCTTCTTTTTGGTATGTGGATTCTAATTCCAGCATCATCTGTTAAAAAAGCTTTTCTTTCTCCATTGAAATGCTTTAGCGGTTGCAGTTGACCATATCCATGTGGTAGATTTCTAACTACGTTTGGTTTCATTAATTTCTTTGTCTGTCTCAGTGCCTCTACCATGCTGTCTTGATTATCTGATATTAGGTCCTCCAGTTATATTCTTATTTTTTAAAATTGTTATGATTTTTCTAGGTCCTTTGCACTTTCATATGAATTTTACAATTAGCTTGTCAATTTCAACATAAAACCTTTATGGAATTTTTTTTTTTTTAAGATTTTATTTCTTTATTTTTAGACAGAAGGGAAGGGAGGGAGAAAGAGAGGGAGAGAAACATCAATGCATGGTTGCTTCTCACGTGGCCCCCACTGGGGACCTGGCCTGCAACCCAGGCATGTGCCCTGACTGGGAATCAAACTGGTGACCCTTTGGTTCGCAGCCCGTGCTCAATCCACTGAGCTACACCAGCCAGGGCCCTTTATGGGATTTTGATAGAGATTGCATTGGATCTACGGTCACTTTGGGAAGACTGACATCTCAGCAATATTGAGTCTTCTGACCCATGAACATTTATCTTCTCTATTTAGGTATAATTTAATTCCTGTCATTGTTTTCCTTTTTTTTTTTTTTTTTTTAAGATTTTATTTATTTATTTAGAGAGAGGGGAAAGGGAGAGAAACAGCAATGTATGGTTGCCTCTCACATGGCCCTCACGGGGACCTGGCCTGCAACCTAGGCATGTGCCCTGACTGGGAATCGAACCAGGACCCTTTAGTTCCCAGCCCGCGCTCAATCCACTGAGCTACACCAGCCAGGGCTGTTTTCCATTTTTCATTGTCTAGGTCTTACACATCTTTTATCGGAGTTGTCTCTTAAGTATTTCATTTTTTATGCTATTATTAATGGTATTTTATAAATTGTAGTGTTTGACTTTCCCTTGCTAGTTTATAGAAATACATTTGACTTGGAATTTTATTTTTTATCTTGCAACCTTTATACATTTTCTTAATTGCATTTTTGCAGATACCATAGAATTTTCTAATTGAACAATCATGTCATCTGTGAAAAAGCGTGTTACAGTTTTTTCTGTTTCAAACTGATGTCTCGTTTCTTATTCTTGCTTCATTGCACTGGCTAGAACCTCAATTACAATGTTAAACAGAGTCATGAGAGTAGACATTCTTGCCTTATTTGTGATCATAGACAGGAAAGAATTCAGTCTTTCACCATTAGGTATGGTCCTAGCTGAGGTTTTTTGTAGATTTCATTTATTAATTGAGGAATTTCCTCTCAATTCCCATTAACCTGAGAGTTATTATCAAGAATGAATTTGGAGTTTGTTGAATGTTTTTGTCAAATCTTTGATATAATAGGATTTTCCCTTTTTCTTGATGTGTGCGTAACATGTGAATTACCTTAGTTAATTTTTAAATTTAAAATCAGTATAACATTTCTGGTTAAAAAAATTTCACTCTTCCTTACGTAGTTTTGAATTTGATTTTCAAAACTTTTTTTAAAAAGAATTTTTATATCTATGTTCCTGAGGGATATTGGTCTGTAATTTGTTGTTTTTATATCTGTCCTGGCTTTGGTGTCAGAGTAATTCTGGCCTCATAGAATGAGTTGTGACATAGCTCCCTTCTCTCTAATTTTCTGGAGTAGTTTGTGTAGCATTGGTATTATTTATTCCTTAAATTTTTATTAAAATTTACCAGTGAAACCCTTTGGAAGTTGAGCTTTCTTTGTAGGACAGTTTTTAAGTAAAAATTACATTTATTTAATAGATGCAGACTATTCATGTTATCTTCTCCTTGTGCTTTGGTAGGTTGTGTCTTTCAAGTGTTTTGTCCATTTTGTCTCCTGATTGTCAAAGATACCAAATTTATTGGTGTACGTTTTGATAATATTCCCAAATGGTTCTTACTGTGGTTATTGGTAATTTGTTTCTTCTCTCTTTTTCCTCTGGCTAGAGGAAATGAAGTTTGTCAGTTTTAAAGATCATCTTTAAAAACTGTTGTTTTTATCTCCATTGTTTTTCTTTTTTATTGTATCGATTTCACTTTGATTTGTATTACTTTCCTGTTTTCTTTTGGTTTAATGTGTTCCTTTGAAAAACTTCCTTTTTTTAAGATCTTACTTATTTTTATTTAATTTTTAGAGAGAGGGAGAGGGAGGGAGATAGAGAAAAATGTTAATGTACAAAAGAAACATTGATCGGTTGCCTCTTTCAGGCCCCCAGTCAGGGACCTGGCCCACAACTCAGGCATGTGCCTCACCAGGAATCAAACAGGCAACCTTTAAGTTTGCAGGACAACGCCCAACCCATGGAGTCAAACCACTCACGGCTAAAAAAAATTCTTAAAGTGGAAACTAAGGTGATTGATTTGAGATCTTTCTCACTTGCTACTATACACTTTTAGTATTATAAATTCCTTCTGAGTAATGTTTTATCTGCAACCCACAAATCTTAGTGTGTGTTATCATTTTTATTCAGTTCAAAATACCTTCTGATTTTTTTTCATTCCTTCATTCTCTGGGTTATTTTGAAGTGTCATTTAATTTTTAAATGTTCCACATATTTTTTGTTACTGATTTGTGGTTTAATTCCACTGCGATAAATATTTCATGTATACTTAATGAGAATGTATATTCTGCTGCTGTTGAATGTGGTACCCTATAAATGTCAATTAGATAAAGGTGGATTATAACATGATTCAAGTTTTCTGTGTTTTTGTTTATTTTAATTCTATTTGTTCTATCCATTATTGAGAGTTGTAGTTAATCTCCAACTATAATTTTGAATTTGTTTTTGCTTTTCTATTTTTTTATACTTTTTAAGCTCTGTTTTTAAGTTCATAAACATTTGGGATTACCATTGCTTTTGATGAATTGACCTCTTTATCATTATGAAATGATCCCTTTTAATCCTGCTAATATACTTTGTCTCATATTAATATAACTATTTGAGCTTTCTTTTGATTAGTGTACCGTATACCTTTTTCCATCCTTTTAAGCTGTGTCTTTATGTTTAAAATGCATTTCTTGTAGGTAGCATATCATTTTATCTGGCTTTTTAAAAAATCCAGTCTGACACTATGCTTTTTTATTAGGGTATTTAGATCATTTATATTTAATGTGATTATTGGTATGGATGGGTTTAAATCTGTCATCTTGCCTTTTCTTACCTGCTTGTCACATCTGGTCTTTGTTGTTGTTTGGCCTTCTTTTGGATTATTTTTCATTCTTACATTTATTTTTGGCTTATTAATTATAACTCTTTGTATTATTTAATGTTCACCCGAAGGTTTATAGAATATGTCTTTAACTTACCAAAGTCTATCTTCAAGTAATAGTGTACTGTTCTTTTCTAATACACATGAACCTTTCTATATTATGCCTCCATTTCTCCCTTCCTAGCATCTGCACTATTATTACATATGTTTTGCCTTCATGTGAGTTATAAACCCCACAATATTATTACTATTTTCCATTTAAGCATTGTTATCTTTTTAAAATATTTAAATAATAGGGAAAAGGTCTTTTGTATTTCCCTACAGTTACCATTTCCTTTGTATTCATTCAGGTTCCTCTCTGGTATTATTTTCCTTCTACCTAGAGGGCTTTCTTTAACATTTCTTTTAGTGCTTATTTGCTGGTGGTGATGAATGCTTTTTAGCTTTGGTATGTCTGAAATAAATAGTTATTTCACCTTTCTTTTTAAGGTATTTTCATTGGATGTGGAATTCTGTGTTGAAGACATTGCTCTGTTGTCTTCTGGCTTGTATGTAATGTGTCATTTTTTCCTTCTGGCTGCTTTTAATATTTTTTCTTTTTTATCACTGATGTTAAGCTGTTTGGTTATGATGTGTCTTAGTGGGATTCTTCTTGCTTATACTTGTTTGTTTATTTATTTATTAGCTTCTTCAAACTTGGGTTTATAGTTCTCATCATATTAGGAAAAATTTCGCTCCTATTTTCTCAAAATATTTTTCTGTATCTTCTCCTTCCCTATTCTCTTCTTCAGAGACTTTATTTTTATTTTCTGGTTTCCACTGATTTCTTTTTAATTTTTTTAATATATTTTATTGATTATGCCATTACAGTTGCCCCATTTTTTTTCTCCCTTTTATTCCCCTCCACCCTGCACCTCCCTTCCCACCATCATTCCTCCCCCTTAGTTCATGTCCATGGGTCATAGCATAATACGTTCTTTGGCTTCTCTATTTCCCATACTATTCTTAATCTCTCCCTGTCTATTTTGTACCTACCATTTATGTTTCTTATTCCCTGTACCTTTTTCCACATTCTCCCCGCTTCCCCTCCCCGCTGATAACCCTCCATGCTATCTCCATTTCTGTGATTCTGTTCCTGTTGTAGTTGTTTGCTTAGTTTGTTTTTGTTTTTCTTTTTTTAGGTTCAGTTGTTGATAGTTGTCAGTTCGTTGTCATTTTACTATTCGTATTCTTGATCTTAGATAAGTCCCTTTAACATTTCATATGATAAGGGCTTGATGATGATGAACTCCTTTAACTTGACCTTATCTGGGAAGCACTTTATCTGCCCTTCCATTCTAAATGATAGCTTTGCTGAATAGAGTAGTTTTGGATGGAGGTCCTCACCTCCAAATACTTCTGCAAATATTCTCCAAATATTTCATGACTTCAAATACTTCTTTCCAGCCCCTTCTTGCCTGTAAGATTTCTTTTGGGAAATCAGCTGATAGCCTTATGGGAACTCCTTTGTAGGTAACTCTCTCCTTTCCTCTTTCTGCTTTTAAGATTCTCTCCTTATCTTTAACCTTGGCTAATGTAATTATGATGTGCCTAGGTGTGTGCTTCCTTGGGTCCAATTTCTTTGGGACTCTCTGGGCTTCCTGGACTTCCTGGAAGTCTATTTCCTTTACCAGATTGGGGAAATTCTCCTTCATTATTTTTTTCAAATAAGTTTTCGGTATCTTGCTCCTCCTCTTCTCCTTCTGGCACCCCTGTGATTTGGATGTTGGAATGTTTAAGGTTGTCCTGGAGGTTCCTAAGCCTCTCCTCATTTTTTTGAATTCTTGTTTCTTCATTCTGTTCTGGTTGAATGATTATTTCTTCCTTCTGGTCCCAACCATTGATTTTTGTTTCAGTTTCCTTCCCTTTCCTGTTGGCTCCCTGTATATTTTTCTTTATTTCACTTTACATAGCCTTCACTTTTTCCTCTATTTTGCAACCATACTCAACCATTTCTGTGAGCATCCTGATTACCATTGTTTTGAACTCCACATCAGATAGGTTGGCTACCTCTTTATTGCTTAGTTCTATTTTTGGAGCTTTGATCTGTTCTTTCTTTGGCCATATTTTTTTGTCTTTGCAGAAGCTGTTATGTAGTAAGGGGCGGAGCTTTAGGTACTCACCAGGGTGGGGCCACCCACATCTCTACGTTTTGGCACTGTCTGTGGGGGAGTGGTCTGAGAGGGAACAGTGCCACTTGCTCAGCTCTCTGCTGGCTTTCAGTCACTTCCCCTAATATACACAAGCAAATTGGACCTTTCTGGTGATGATTCCTTGGGTGGGTGGGCTTGTGTATGTTCTAGGACCCTGTGGGTCTCTCCAACACTGTCCTGTGAGGCTGGGAGTTTCTCCTGCCCCTCAGCCCCCACAGGTGTTTTCAGTCAGAGGTTTTGAGGCTTTATTTCCCCATGTTGGAACCCTGGGTTGTGCGGTTTGTCTTCCTCTCCAGTTGTTCTTCCCGGTTTATCTGCACCGGGGAAATGTGGGACGGCTGGCTCCACCTGCTGCAGCCTTGCCTGCCCTGGTCCTCCAGCTGCTGCCTTACTGTGAGTCTTCTCTACTCGGCTGCCCATCTTTTCCCCTCCTTCCTGTCTGGATGAATGTTTCTCCTTTAACTCCTTGGTACAGTTCGATTTTCTGGCAGTTCTGGTTATTTTTTGTTTTTAAATTTGTTATCCTTCTTTTAGTTGTGTGAGGAGGCAAGGTGTATCTACCTATGCCTCTATCTTGGTGGGAAGTCTCAGGGACTGTAATTACATGTACATTAGACCTCTTGAAGTTGTTCCACAGCTCAGTAATGTGCCGTTCTTTTTTTTTAAGTTTTTTTGTCTTTTGCTGCTTCATTTTGGGTAGTTTCTATTATTGTATCTTCAGGTAAAGTAATCATTTGTTCTACAATGTCTAATCTGTTGGTAATCTCATTTAATATGTTTTTTATGTCAGAATCGTGGTTTTTATCTCTTAAAGTTTGTATGTTTATATGTTTATTTATTAAACAGATACTTATAAGCTCTCACTATGTTCCAGGTATTAGGTTTGACAATGTAGTATTTATTGGCGACACAAACACTGTTAGTTAGAAAGTGGAAGGCAAAAGAATGATTTCAGGTTGCTCACAAGATGTTGGAGACTGTAAACACATTTTCTTTTGATGCATTGTCTGTAAAGGGGAGAAGAGAAGTGTGGTTTCAGGGCGGGTATGGTGATGTTGTCAGGTGAGTATTTTTATAAGATGAGGGTATTTTATCATATTTACATGCTAATCTTAATGATTTAGTAAAAAGGGAAGAACAAATGACAGATGGGAAGGAAAGAAGGTATCCTTGAGAAATCTTCACAAGAAAGATTGAGATTCAGTGCCCAAGTAGAGGATGTTAACCTTAGTATAGAGCACACTTAGGTCATTCTTTGTCACAGGGGAAGCAGAGTGAATGGGTATAGTTGGTGATACATTGGTAGATTTCCAGTGATAGTTTGAAGCATACTAAAATGTTTGACTGCCCATGCACATATTCACTGTATGCTTGGAACCCCTCCTGGCAATGTTCTAGGTGCTATAAGTATAGCACTCAGCTACTTAGATGCTGCCCTACTCTAACAAGGCTTGGTATTTAAAGAAGTAATTAGAATAGTATGTGTCAATGCGTAGAATGGTTCCTGGCCCTATAATAGCTGTTCAGTAAATGTTTATTCACTGAACTTGTATTGAGAGTGTGTGTGTGTGTGTGTGTGTGTGTACACAATATACACATATACTGAGGTAACTAACTGTTTAGATTTTTGGTATTTCCTAAATAGCTCAGCTACTTACTGATTACTGCTTCATTTGGGTTGCTTTTACAGGTCAGGTTGTGTGTTTTTATAGCTCATCTCATTCACTGAATTTTTCAGTGCCTACAACTTCATAGTTTAAAGCCTTATATGAAGCTTAAATAGGTACTTTTTCTCCTTGTACACTAACATAAGGACTAGGTCTACTGGGAGGACACAAAAGGGACAAAGTTTTGCTACGCAGGAAATTTTGAAATGGCATCCTAGTGAAGATCACACCAACTGGTGCTGGAAAAAGAAGTGTAGGAGTGCCAGAAGTGCAAGGGAAGATTGAGGAGCACAACAGAGAGGACTTCACACCAGTTAGCAGAAAGAGCAGCTCACAGGTGGCCAGTGGTGAGTGACAAGTTGAGTTGTGAACGTAATTGAAGAGCTAGTTTAGTGAATCCGTTTCATCCACTTAAACATCCTTGATGTGTGCCATTTAAAAACAAAAAGTTCTCTGTATTCCATGTTCTTCTCCAGCGACTCCTCTTTAGAGTTAAATGTAATACAGAGGGATTCATATATGCTGTCAATATTCTTTCCACCACCACACTTTTCAGTCCAATCTGATCTAGCTGTCTACCCTTTATGCCTCACAAAGACCATTTTTATTGTGATTATCAATGGCCCATTCGGGCAAATCCAATGAACATTTTTTCTTTTTCTTTTTTTTTTTAATCTTCATTGGGCTTCTCATGAGCACTGAATATTGTTTTAACCTGTTTCTTTTCTTCCACTATACATTGCTCATACAGACTTAGTTTGTTTCTCTGGCCATTCCCTTTCCTCCTCTATGTCTACCTCTACCATTAAAAGTAGGTTTTTCAGGCATTGAGCTAGGTACTATAAGAGAATACAAAAGAAGAAATGTGTTTTGCCTCAGTGAGTTAGACATTTAGTTAGGGAAGTGAAATAGTACAAAAGAAAAAAGAATTACACGTTAGTGTTTAATCAGATGCACAGTTGTTAGCAACATACTTAGACCTAAGTTGTCTTCTCTTTGAACTCTATCCCTCTTTACCTAGGTATTTCACAAATTTTTATGTTAATTAAAAATGTTTGTCTGAATTACAGATACAATATATCCAGGTATTTACTTGACTTTTCTTAGGTGTTAAGTTTCAAGTGACTATGAGACATCTTCCAGGGAGAACTCATGATTCTCCCTGCTAGTTCCCAACCAAAAAGCAAAGAGAAAACAGGCGTGGTCCTCTGCTCCGTTTCCTGTCCTAGTAACACTAGAAAAACCTCATAGGAGTTATATTTGACACTTTCCTCTCCATCATGCCCATGGACTATCACCAAGTCCCAGTGATTTTACCTCCTTTAATGTGTTTCAGTTCTATTCATTTTTCTCCATCCTTGTTACCACTGTGGTAAGTGAGTGAGTGCCAAAGTGGAAAGCATGTACCTTAGTGTTGTATGCATTGAAGAATGGGTGGGGGGAATGAAAAATTTGTTCTTATTTTTAGTTCTAAAAAGTCTGTATTAACTTTTCAATCATGAGGGGGTAAAAAGAAAAGTCATTTCAGTATTGTGTCTCTTGATCTGAATGGCAGAGGGCCACATTTTATTTCAGAGATGCAGGATATTCCAGGAGTTTAGGTCTTCTCGATATGGAAAGGTTGATGGACTTGATCTCACTCTGTTGCTCTCCTTAGCTGTAGTGTACTGCAATTTTAAGAGGGCTTGGTTAAGATGATTTACAGATTATATTAACTGATTTTAATTCAGCAGTCTTCACTAATGCACACGTGGCTTAAAAAATATGCCTGCAGTGAAATTATTGAATGAAAATAACACTAAAATGCATTTTTGAGCAAACAAGGAAACAGCAGAGTTGATATTTACCTTCTCCTAGTATCTGCCACTGTACAGAGTAGAAACAAGGATGCCGTAAACAGAAGGAAAAAAGATCCCTATTATCAATATTAGCTTGACTGTGCATTTTTACCTTTAACCTCAATTTTCGTGTATAATATACCTTGAAATAGTAGTGAAATTATGATGGCATCATGATTTATGCCAAGTGATGTTTTGAGTTATGTGATAATTCAGTTCTTAAACATACATAAAAATTTAGTAAAATTTTATTAAACACGTCTCTTGAGGTCACCCCCAATGTTCTATACCTTTGTTAAAAAATTTGGTCTTTTTGCTTCTGTGAAAATGACTGAAATCATGTATAGAAAGAAAACAGTGAAGATACTAAAGTACATTCCTTGGGAAACTATTGAAACAAGCCTAAAAAGCGGAGCTGGAGATTCAGGACACAACTGTTAGATTATAACATTATGCAAAATGAAATAAGCCAGTCAGAGAGAAAGACAAATACCGTATGATTTCACTCATGTGTGGACTCTAACGAACAAACTGATCTAACGAGCAAAGTAGAGACAGACTCAGAGAGAGCAGGCTGGCAGCCCGGGCGGCGGGTGGGGGGATTGGGTAGGGGGAGGTGTTGAGCCAAAAAAAAAAAAAGAAAAAAAAAGAAAATTCAAGGACACAGACTATGGTATGGTGATTGGGGGGCAGAGATGGAAGAGGAAGGTGAGTGGAGGTGGAAGAAGGAACAGGAGGGATAAATACAATCCCAAAAAAAGAAAGTTGCTAGGTACTGTCCACCAGCTCCCCCACCAAGAAAGAATAAATCATGCAGTGTACAAAGTTAGCTGTAATGGATGATAGTGCAGGTGCTTCTGGCAGTCTCCATTTGTGAAATTTGTTAGGTTCTTTGTCAGTTACAAAATACCTGAAGAACTACTGTTTTGTGTACCACGCAAGGAAAGATAAAACTGAGAGAAGATAAATCCTAAAGTATAATAATTTCTCCTCCTTCCTCCCCACTCCTATCTCCTCCTTTTTTCATGGAGAATGTCTGTGACACTCCTGAGTATCTTTTAGAAGAGGTAGAAGTTCAGTTATTTTTTTTCATTGTTATCCCATTTAAAAATGATTTACACACACATACACCTCTGTGTCTCTCCCTCCCTTCCCTTCTCTCTTCTCTCTCCTATACACACAAGACCCAAATATGCTTGATCTTTTCATTACATTTTTTTAAAAACAATAAATTATACCCCTTTATCCTTTCAGGGTATAGATTATGTTTTAACAATGAATGAAAAAGTAACTGCATCATTTAAAACAAAATAATCTCATTACTATATATTTTTTATTGTAGTTGACAAAAACTGATGATTTCATATGTGCACACTTTAAAGATTTGGAAACAATTTTGTAAATTTAGTGGGTTTTGAATCTATTTGTTAAAAATATTAAAATATAGTCTTTTTATTTTCCAAAAAACCCTGATTATATCCGTGAAAACTGGAAACCTACTAACTTGGTTTTGAGAGAGACCTTTGCACAATTAAGGTATAGGAGTGAAACTTGGTATCATGACTTAGTAAGTATAGCAGTTCTTCCATTTGTGTAGCATGTCTTTGTAGGATCCAGTGAAGCCAAACATCAAAATAAACCGTTTAAAAACATTCCTGTTGACTTTATTGGGGTTATATTGGTAAATAAAATTATATAGATTTAAAGTGTATACTTTTTTTTTAAGATTTTATTTATTTTTTAGAGAGAGGGGAAGGAAGGGAGAAAGGGAAAGATATCAGTGTGTGGTTGCCTCTCACACACTCCCTACGGGGGACCTGGCCCGCAATCCAGACATGTTCCCTGGCTGGGAATTGAACCTGTGACCCTTTGGTTTGCAGGCTGGTGCTCAATCCACTGAGACACACCAGCCAAGACTAAAGTGTGTACTTCTGTAATACATCATTGTGTTGTGTGCTCACCACCCAAAGTCAAGTCTTCTTCCATCACCATTTATCCCTCCTTTCTCCTCTTCTATCTGCCCCTTCATAAACCAATTTTAGTGGTAAACTTTAAAGCACTACTTTTGTGTGCAATAAAAGTATTATTGCCATTAATAAATATAATTTTAAAATAAATCTAAAATATTATTTCACTTTTTCTGAGCCCTGTAAAATTTCAATATTGTGGTCATGTGTGTATATATCTATATATCTGTTAATTAACAATGAAATATACAGTTGACTTTTAGGAGGATTTTAAAAAAATTTCTGTATTAAGTTGACCCACACAAGGACAAACCCATGTTGTTCAGGGGTCAACTGTACATATTTTAGAGATACAAATGCAAAAATTTCTTAGTGATGGGGAGTGCATAATCAAAAAAGCTTGAACACCCATTTGTTTAAGCTGTAGTCATTTCCAACTTGGACTACTGTTGTAATCTCGTCGACATCTGTACTTCCATGCTAGTTTTTCCAAAGCTATTCTCCACTTAATAGCAAGCACAATCTTCACAATATGTAGTTGTCAATTCTTTTGCTTAGTAAACTGCATATACGCAACTCTTTAATATGGTCTATAAAGTCTTCAAGCCATGTAATCTGGCTTCTCAGGACTTGAGTCTCGTTTTTCACCGGTCTTCTTCCTTCTGTACTGTTTCCTCCCACAGACTGCATTCAAGTCCTTTATATCAGCTGTGTTCCTGTCCTTTTTGGTCTTTCCACATGCTGTTCGTTCTACCCTGAACACTTACCTTTACCTTCCTTCCCCAGTTTCCTTCCTACTTATCCTTCACATCTCAGTCTGAACAGTCAGTACTTGCTCGGGGAAGTCTTTGGTAATCTTCTTGGCAAGATTTGTATTCATATTCGCACTCATATTCTATCACACAGATGGATACACAATTGTTAATACTGTTTGTATTTGCCCTTCCTTGTACTTATCACAGTTGCCATTTTATCTTTATTTGCATGAGTAGTTGCAAGGATAGTCATTGACATTATTCATGTGGGTGTTAAGCTCCATGAGGGACAAGGCCCTTGTTTTTGCTTATCAGTCTGTCCACTCATGTATATGAGTCAATGTCATGTCACAGAGTTTGTATTTTATCCTTAGGAAGGACAAAGAGGCATTGGAGACTACGAAAATAGAAGAGTAATGACGTCACATACCGAGGTTTGGGTTTTAGAAAGGTTAGCTAGAGGCTGTAGGTGAGTGAAGGAGAGACCGGAGTTAGGCGGCCATTGTAGATGAAGAAGGATAAGGGCCTGAAGACTTTGCCTGGAGAGGAGATAGTGTTGCATCCAGTAGGTGTTTCCTAGACAGGATCCAGTAGCACTTGGTGACATGCTATTGGAGTCAGAGATTACTTAAAAGCTTGGGCTATTAATTCTTAGACAACTTATCAGGTAAATTAGCAATTCAAGATGATGGAGGATTCTTTTCATTTTTAACATAATTCACAGGAGTGACCTCTTGGGCACTGCTTTATTTATGGGTTTTATGATAGCCTTATTGAGATATAATTCACGTACCATGCAGTTCACGTATTTGAAGTATGCAATTAAATGGTTTTGAATATATTTTTAGACATGTGCAACCATCACTACAATTTTAGAACATTTCATCACCTCAAAAAGAAAGTTCCTATTCTTAAGCTATTATCCCGTTCTGTCCCGCTGCCAGCCCTATGCAGCCACTAATCTACTATCGCAGTAGATTTCCTCTTTCTGGCCATTTCATGTAAATGGAATCATACCGTATATGGTCTTTTACACCTGGATTCTTTCTCTTAGCATGTTTTCAAGCTTCATTCAAGTCGTAGCATGTATCAGTACTTCATTCCTTTTTTTGGCCAAGTAATATTTCCTTGTATAGATGTATATCATGATTTGTATACATTCATCAACTGAAGGACATCTGTGTTGTTTTGAGCTTTTGGTTATTATGAATAATATTGCCGTGAATATTTGTGTACAAGTTTTTGCGTGAATGTGTTTTCATTTTGCTTGCTCATGTTTAATCATTTGAGGAACTGCCAGAATGGTTTCCAAAGCAGCTAGCTACACCGGTTTACATTTCCATTGAGCTTTCCATCTCTCCATATCCTTGGCAGCACTGTGGATCTGGCTTTGTGATTCTAGTCATCCTGGTGGGTGTGAAGTAGCTATCTCACTGAGGGCTTCATTTGTATTTCCTCTGATGAGAAATGATGTCAAACATCTTTTCTATGCTTATTGGGCACTTGTATATCTTCCTTGGAGAAATACATATTCAGATCCTTTGCCCATTTTTTATTGGGTTATTTGTCGTCGTCGTCTTCTTTTTTTTTTTTTTTTAAAGTATAATTTCCATTTTATTTTTTTCCAGAGAACTTTTCTTCTGTCCTTAAGAACTTCGCTCCCTGCATAGGCTTTGGCGGAGGTTATGGGGCAGCACCTGAAGGTCAAAGTCGGGGTGGGATGTTTGGTCCCTCTGGGTTTCACGAGAATGATTCCTGACTACCTGGCTGCAAATGGCACAGCCCACACAATAATGTAGTTTCACGTACAGCCTGGGAAGCGCGTAGGTGCCAAAGACACTCGCTTTGGAAATGTCTGTAGCAGCTCCAGCCTCTACTGTGTTTTGAATGATGAACTTTTTAATGGCCTGGTCCTTGGACACACTTTGGGTGCAGTTGGTGTAACAAATAGGCCACATGTGGCCGCAGCCTCTTTGGCACACCAGTTGTTTCCTCTTTTTCTGGTCATCTTGGAAGCGAGGGCCTGAGAGAGTTGCGTTATTTGTATTTTTATTATTAAGTGGTGAGAGCTCATTATATATTGTAGGTATCAGTCTCATCAGATACATGATTTGCAAATATCTTCTCCCTGTTTTATGGGTTATCTTTTCACTTTCTTGATGGTGTCCTTAGAGGCACATAAGTTCTTCATTTTGATGAATTCTTATGTTATCTATTTGTTTATTTTGTGTCTTGTGCTTTTGGTGTCATATGTAAGAATTCTTTGCCAAATCCAAGGTCATTAAGATTTGATACTACATTTTCTTCTAAGAGTTTTGTAGTTTTCGCTGTTAAGTGTAGGTCTCTGATTCCGTTTAATTTTTTTGTATTGTCTGAAGTAAGCATCCTACTTCATTCTTTTGCACATGGCTGTTCAGTTGTCCCAGCACCATTTGCGGAAAAGACAGTTCTTCCCCACTGGCTGGTCATGGCACCCTTGTTGAGTATCAGTTGACTACAGATGTATGTTTGTAACTTTTTTTTATTAGCAAAACTGTATTTTAGCTGTCACACTGTTTGGATTTCTCTTTCACAGATAATTATGTAATTAAAGGAAGATTCTGCTTATTTTTAAATAGGCATTTAGAGATGTTTGTGTAATTTTAGTACTACATAGTGTACCACAGACTTAACCTAGAAAAATGGGCATTTTGCACATGTGAGTCAGCTGTTTTGATCGTGACGCTTGAGTTTGGAAACTCCTGTCTCACTGACAGTGCGTGTCGGCCTCTTTTTTCCTGGTGCTTCCTGACCACCAGGCACTGTGCTGACGTAGGGTTTATAAAGAAGTATATGACGAGATTGTACGATTCTGGGAGCAGAGAGAGAAAGGTAGGGGAATAACACAGGGATAGCATGTAGGGCTTTTAGTCCATAAAAGAAGTATATTTTGACATCATATAGGTTTACAGCTCTTTTTACCCTAGTATGCAGGTTTTGGTATTACCTTTTCTTTAAAAATATAAATATTTTCTTAAGACCAAGAATCTTTTTTTTTGTTTTTGTTTTTTAAAATCCTCACTCGAGTGTGTTTATTGATTTGAGAGAGAGGAAGATCAGTGCGAGAGAGAAACCAATCAGTTGCCTCTTGGACCTGTGCTGACTGGAGAGCAGACCCGCAGCCTTTTGATGTGCGGGTGATGCTCCAGCCAGCGGGGTCACCAGCCAGGGCAAGACCAAGAACCTTCAATTTGCTTTTCTAGGGTTCTAAATTAAGATATGAGTACCATGGATGCTGCTGAAAAGAAATGAATGATAAAGACTATTAGGTCGCTTTTTGCTTTTTGTATTAAGTTCTGGGAAAGTCCATTATTGGCTACAAAATTGCTGAGGCTGATTAGATGGAATCATTAAATTCTTTCGTGTTTTTTAATGTATTCTTAGTAACTCAACATAATCTTTCATTGAATTAGCTGGAATTGAATGATTTAATTTGAAGCCTTTTTTCACTAACAGAACTTTTCCACTTACTGTTACTATGTAATTTATATCCCCTGTATCTTAGGAGTCTCAGCAGTCCAGCTTTGGCCCTGGAGAACAAAGTGAGTATTTCTTTTCCTCTTGGTTTTCTTGAGCAATCATTTCTCATTGTCATATCATATATTGCTTTAACAATTTCTTGCATGTCTTATCCCAGTTTTTTTGATGATTAGTAATGCGTTGAATTGAATCTTGATATGCTTTAAAAATGAAGAATTATAGACCATTGGAGAGCAAAGTTAATCACTTTTTTAAAATGTTTATTTATTTATTTTTAGAGAGAGGGGAAGGGAGGGAGAAAGAGAGGGAGAGAAGCATGAATGTGTGAGAGAAACATTGATTGTTGCCTCTTGCATGGCCCCAGCCAAGGACCAGGCTGCAACCCGGGCATATGCCCTGACAGGAAATCAAACAAGCAACCTTTTACTTTGCGGGATGTTGCCCAACCAACTGAGCCAAAACGGTCAGGGTAAAATTAACTATTTTTACTGTTGAGTATTTGAACTACAAGGTTCTTGGATTCGGTTTGATTGGCACTTTATAAACCCAAGAGCCATTCTGTCTTTCCATCTCCTTCATGAAGACACTTGGTTCTGTGATAGCAAAACTCCAGGTAAGAAGGGGTCACTGTAGCTTCAATGGCTCTTCTCTTCCTGTATTTATATATTTACTCTTTTGGTCTGGGAAGAAAGCCTGCTGTTAGCTACATAACCCCCTTCCACCCCCACTCCACCCTCTCGGCCTCTCAGAGGAACTAGTTTGAGGGGAAGATAGCCGTAGGGAAGTCAGGCCTGGTCCTAAGACCTGACAGCCGTAAGGTTGGCGGTAAGGCTGGGGCTATAGCAAATGTCTAGGCTTCACTGTATAGCTGTGTAGCAAAACAAATGCTCTCTTTGCCAAGAGCAATACCCTCTAAGTAAGGTAAATTTATACTGGTAATAAGCTATTTGGGGAGGTAAAAATGTGGAACTTTCTGCTACTTAGTGTGTTACCTTTAGTGATCTTAAAGATGAAACTAGAAGAAGATCCCTTTCAATGTTAACAAATTTTATCTATATATCCATTTCCTCTGTGTTAAAGCTGTTTTTATAGGCAAAAGGGACCTGGCATTGTCAATGTACAGAAAATAGGTAGCTGTAGACCAGAAAGTTTACATTTTCTCTCTTAAAATCTTTTGAGAATGCTTCGTCCTTACTTTTACCCCCGACCTCTTATTTTCTCTCCCCAAAGCTAACTGTTGGCAAATGGGATCATAAACTGCACCTACTCTCTGTTACCTGTGGTGTTCACCTAATTTATTTTAGAGCTGTTTTTGTATCAGTACAAAGCTTTAGCCCATTCTTTTTAGCATTAAAATTGTGTTTATTGAATGAAAGTACCATAATTTGTTTCAGTAGTCCCCTCTTGATGGACATTTGTTTCCAGATTTTGCTGTTACAAACTATATATTATATAATAAACATCTGTGCATGTGTTTATGTATTCCTCCAGAAATATGTGTAAGGTAAATTCCTTTTACCTTACTTTTATTATAATTGGGTATGCGGATATGTGCATTTAACAATATTGCTGAGATGTTACCAGATTACCCTCCAAAAAGATTGCATGAGTTTATAGTTCTACCAACAGCATAGAGATGAGCAGGCCTATTTCCAGCCATGCCTCATGTTATTGGTCTTTAAAGTGTTACAAGTTTGATGGATGAAGAACTATATCGTTGTGATTTCTGTTTTCTTAAGGGTATATTGATATATATTTTACCATCTAAGTAACCCTACTTCTGTTGCTGATTTCTGCATTCTTTTTATTCTAGAAAGATATAATCCTTCTTCTAAAACCTCAAATGGGCATCAGTCTAAATCGTAAGTTTATTGATTAATAAGTTTAATGTTTGTCTTTTTTGCTAAGCATCTACATGTGTGTCTGGATATTTAGAACAACACTTAGGAACACATACTTTATCTCCTAAGGCAGGGCAGGGGCATCTTGTGCAAAGGGCCGGACAGGGAAGTATTTAGGCCTTAGGGTCCAGATGGTCTCTGTCCCACCTGTTCATCTCTGCCGTTACTGCATGAAAGCTGCCCCAGACCATGGCTGTCTGTGGCCATGGTCTATGGCTGCATTCCAATAAACCTTTCTGCACAAATAGGTGGTGGTCTGAATTTTGTTTGTGGGCCATGGTTTGCTTACCTTTGCTCTGAGATTACAGTTTTTTTCCCCATCTCTCCAAGATGTATGTTTGTGTTGATAAGCTGTTTTTAATAAAGGAGACATAAAAAAAGACAGGATTCTTCTTCATAGGCCCTCTGTTTAACCACTGAATGTAGACTATTAAAGCAATATAGTTTGTACTGTTATTAAGTTTCCCTACTTTATTTTATAATACTTCAAAATTCCATAAGGTAGTATATTAGATGATAATAAATTTCAGATTGAAGAATAAACTGCTGAATTCCTGAGACCACAAGTCACCTCAGCGAGTAGCGAGTAAAGAAACTGGCCAGAAATAGTGCCAGCTGTATGCCATAACCACAGTCTGTACTGACGGCCTCAGCCTCTTCAGGTGACCGTAGGGGGACCTGAGTGAGAGTGGAAATCTACGAGTGCAGCAAGTCCCACATTACTACTGAAGAATTCAAATTACATTTCTCTTTATCATATTTATTCATATGTAGAGAACTAATGGGAGCCTACCATATATGTGCATATCACTTTGGTTGCTGAGGGAAAAGCAGGCAGGACCTTGAGTGGTTTGGTGAAAGCTTTGACATAGTCACATGTCAAATCATAAGGGCTGAGGGAATTTAAAGTAAGCGATTTGCTTACAGGAAATCAGTCATGGAGATGCACTAAGCCCTAGTCCAAAAGAAGATTGTTGCTTTCTGTCCCACTTAATTGGGCCAGCCTTAAAACTCTTCTCATAATTCTGTAATTATCTGGTTACTTTATTTCTCTGTGAACTTTATGTGATACTCTGAATTTGGGGTCAGATTTAGAAGATCATGGTAAACTTTGAGGAGAAAATGTAAGTAGTTAGTAGAATGAAAGAAGATTTTCCTTCCACTGACTGGAGACTTACGAAATTTTAAGAAGAAAAGTAATGGAACTACTGGTAATGAGAAGTTAAAACTTTTTCTAATTGTATTTCTCCCTAAGCTTTGTATTAAGTTTTCTTCTCCTGTAAAAGGGCAAGGAGTGCTTTATTGTCTGTTACTCATTCTTCAATTATGGCCTTAAGAAAAATATATCTTGGTGTTTTTTTAATTGCTTTGAGTTTGATCAGTAAAGATTTGGAATCTGGAGTTTATTTTTAATGCATATATGGTCATTCTTCAGTATAGCCAAGTTTTTTACCCATAATTCTTACTTCTATACAGGGTGCTCATCTTTCATAGTGAGGCATTTATGAACTAGAACTTTGGTTTTATGTTCTGGTTTTCACATTTACTCAGTTGTGCAAATCTCTTCATGGTACATTGGTGACAGTGAAGGAGAGTTGCTGATGCTTTCATTTTATCTCCCTCCTTTTTAGGAGTTCTATCTCTCTAGTGAACTGTTGGGTATGAATACGATGATTTGTTTTAATAATGAATGAGTGTGTATGCAATTAAAGAAAAATTAGAGGTAACAAAAGTGACTATAAAAGTTAATAGAAGGTGGCTTTTGTTTAGTTAGAAAAGATAGATGAATATTTTACTTACGGAAAAGTTAGTGTTTCTGAAATTGTAAATTACGTATTTCTGAGGTTAAACTCTGGATGTGAACCAAACCAGACAGAATAAGACTCTGAATTTTTTCTTTGTTTTTCAGTTGAATCTTTGGCTACAAAAGTGATTATTTCTAGAAGTCTTAGTAGCTATTTAATACTCTGGTATGCCATAATAAACTGTTCCAAAAATAATCATTCTTTCTGCCTTTTCCCTCTAGCATGTTAAAAGATGACTTAAAGCTGAGCAGCAGTGAGGACAGTGATGGGGAACAGGTGTGTCTGCGCCTACATGATTTTGCCAGCCTCATACTGTATTTGTTCTCATTGGTTTTTAGTAAGAATTATAATAAAAGAGTGCACCTATGATCCAGTTATTTAAAATAAGTTAATTCCTGCTTTCCAACATTGGAATGTTGTAGTTTTATGGTCAGTCTTTAAACCTGCGTTTTCTTTTTCACTTGGGGAAAAAAATGGCTTTTCCTTAATACTTAACATGGATCAGAACATACTTTTGAAGCATGAGATCGTTGTCAAGAACTATTAACAAAGCTTTTTATCGTATCCTGGCAATTAGTTATTCTCTAGGTTAAAACAGCATGTTACAAATGTTACTTAACGGATGCGCACAGTAGAGAAACCAGTTTTTCTATGAAACACTCAGATAATTGTTCACATTAAGCTATTTATTAATTCATGGATTTCCTTTCTTGTTTTAATTTCAGGATTGTGATAAGACAGTGCCAAGGAGTACACCAGGAAGGTAGGCATCCTTTTATTTCGTAAAGTTGGTTGGCAGATTTGAATGTTTTCCTCCCGTCACTGTTTAAAAACAAGAAAAGGAAAACCTTTGGCCGCTTACACGTTTTACCTCTTGCAGCAACTCTGAGCCATCGCACCACAACAGCGAAGGTGCGGAGAACTCCAGGGACGACTCCAGCAGCCGCAGCGGCTCTGAGAGCAGCTCTGGGTCGGACTCCGAGAGTGAGAGCAGCTCCAGCGACAGCGAGGCCAACGAGCCCTCGCAGAGCGCGTCTCCGGAGGTGAGGGGGGGCAGGGCCACCTTCCCTGGGCCCTCTCTCGGCCCCTGGTGATGGCCAGGTGAAACCCGATTCAAATGTAAAAGGTGAAGGAAAGAAGGGTACATACTTTGACAAAACGAGAAATTGAACCGTGAATCTTGGAGGGCACCTAGGTTCTTCGGTTTCCTTATTGTTTGAACACAGTCAGGCTAGATTAGGAACTACTTGAGTCATATTTCAGGTCATAAAAATACTGGATTTTTGTTTGGGCCTTATTTTATATCTTGATGTGGTAATTCATATTATGTAATTATTGTGCCTATAAAGAGACTTACGATATAGTTTTACTGTAGGTTGAGAAAATGTGATTAAAAATCTCTATTGTTACTATATCATTTGCTTACTTTCTGTATGCTATATGGTCTTTCAAATTTTGCCTTTGAAAATAGATTGCTGAAAGGAATATTTAATATTTAAAGGCCATCTATAACATTAAGCTTATTTTCGCATTCAGCTGATTAGACCTAATAGTCAATACTCAGCCCTTGGCTTTAGTTTAGGCAGAACTGTGAAAAACAGATACCGTTAGGCATTATGTTTGTACTCTTCCTGAGACTGTAACGGATGGAGAAAGCTAAAGTATTGATAAAAGCATATTTCTCTGTCTTTCAGCCTGAACCACCACCAACAAACAAATGGCAGCTTGATAATTGGTTGAATAAAGTGAACCCACATAAAGTGTCACCAGCTTCTTCTGTGGACAGTAACGTCCCACCATCTCAAGGCTATAAAAAGGAAGGCCGAGAACAGGGCGCTGGGAATAGCTACACTGATCCCGGTGGATCAAAAGAGACGAGTTCTGCTACCCCTGGACGGGACTCCAAAACTGCCCAAAAGGGATCAGAAAGTGGGCGTGGGAGGCAGAAGTCTCCTGCGCAGAGTGACAGTACAACACAGAGAAGAACTGTGGGCAAAAAACAACCCAAAAAGGCCGAGAAGGCAGCTGCTGAAGAGCCCCGCGGGGGTTTAAAGATAGAAAGTGAAACCCCCGTGGACATGGCCACCAGCATGCCCTCCAGCAGACACAAGGCGGCCACCAAAGGCTCCCGGAAACCCAACATAAAAAAGGAGTCCAAATCTTCCCCTCGCCCTTCAGCAGAGAAGAAGAAATACAAGTCAACCAGTAAATCTTCCCAGAAATCAAGGGAAATCATAGAAACAGATACCTCATCCTCAGACTCGGATGAAAGCGAGAGCCTTCCTCCTTCCTCACAGACGCCTAAGTACCCTGAGAGTAACAGGACTCCTGTTAAACCCTCCTCGGCGGAGGAAGAAGATAGCTTTTTTCGGCAACGAATGTTCTCTCCTATGGAAGAGAAGGAACTTCTCTCACCCCTCAGTGAGCCTGATGACAGGTACCCACTCATTGTGAAGATTGACCTGAATCTCTTGACTAGAATACCAGGAAAGCCTTACAAAGAAACAGAACCGCCCAAAGGGGAAAAGAAAAATGTGCCAGAGAAGCACACAAGAGAGGCTCAGAAACAAGCCTCAGAGAAAGTTTCCAACAAAGGGAAGAGGAAACATAAGGTCTGTAAAAGGTTTTGTTGTCGTTTTTGTTTTTAAACACCAGAATCTGAAATGCAGTGGGAATGTCAGCCAGTGACGACTGGTTGAGTCATAGCTGTGAGGGAAATAGAGGGTGAGCCCAAAGCCCTGCTGAGGCTCCAGACAGAACGGTCTCCCGAGGCCGCTGTGCCTCTCCCTGTCTCCTCCGTAGAGCAGCGGAGCTTCTAATCGGGCCCCAGGTGAGCCAATGCTGCCGTTCAGAGTGTGTGCTGGCCAGCGTAGGGGTGAGAGTAAAGCAGAGATTGCAAACTGGCCTTCACAATATTCTTCAAATTTTGGTTTGAAATGTCTTTAGTTGGGATATGTACTCTCCAGGTTGTCACACTTCTCTTCTACTCAGACAAGTCACATTTTGTAAATTACTAATTCCAGCTAAAACATTGACTCACTGATTTTGACAGGTCCTTAAGAACTTCACCAATCCACTGTCCATAACTATACCCTAGCTCTTTGCCCCTTTCAGACACCCAGATCTACAAGTTCAGAAATAAAAACATGTGCCGACACATAGCTAGCTTTCATCTCTAAGTACTTCCTAGATAATTCGGATTTAGAAATGAGGCTTGGTGTATGTATTTGTCAGCTCTTTTTAGACCCAAGAAATGTGAAAACTCACAGATGTTTATGATTAGAGGATAGTAGACATAATGGAAAGAGTTGAACTACTTATATATTTAGATAGGGATTGAGAAAAACAGCTTGATCTTTTCATGTGTAGGGAGGAATTTATGGTTTATTTATTTATTTATTGAAGATTTATGTATTTATTTTTAGAGAGGAGAAGGGAGGGAGAAAGAGCAATGTATGGTTGCCTCTCACATGGCCCTCACTGGAGACCTGGCCTGCAACCCAGGCATGTTCCCTGACTGGGAATTGAACCGGGACTTTCTGGTTCCCAGCACGCTCTCAATCCACTGAGCTACACCAGCCGGGCCTATGTTTTATTTATTTTTAAAATTACTTTCAAGGTATTATTTTTACAGAGGGGGAAGGGAGGGAGAAAGAGAGGGAGAGAAACCTCGATGTGTGTGAGAGATACATCAATCAGTTAGTTGCCTCTCATACACTTCCCCAAGTGGGGACCTGGCTTGCAGCCCAGGCATGTGCCCTGACTGGGGATTGAACAAGTGACCTTTTGCTTTGTGGGCCAGTGCCCAACCAGCTGAGCCACACCAGTCAGGGCTAGTGAGGAATTTTTAGAGCAAAGTGAATTTTAATAATCTGTTTTGAAGAATAGTGTAATTTCTTGATACATAGATGTGAATATAAGTATAAAAGACTGAAAGTGTGAGCAGGTGAACAGATAGGTACCCCAGGTGGTCTCAGAACAAAATCCCAATCTCAGTTGACCTTAAGAATGTCGTATAGTAGGACAGGAAGAACACAGCATTTTCTTAAAATGAAGTGAACTAGAGGTTTTTCCTCTCTTAAAACAGTACTGTGTGCAGATGATGAGGTATATTTGGACAGACTAGAATAATACTTGTCTCTCCTTATTTACTTTTCTGTTGAAGATATTTTAAAATTTGAATTTCTAGAAAACTGAAGCTTACTGTGTCAGCGCTGTAGCAAACATGTTTCCATTACGGTGGTGTAGGGATGCTTGCTTCAGCTAGTAAGCTGTTGCGGGCCGCCAGCCCCATGGCCCACAGCCTTTGAGTGCTGGGTGTGGTGATGGGACCTAATCCGTAGAGTTACGTGAAGTTCGAGCTTGTGTGTGATAGGCTCTGCTCTGGAGAAAACAAAGGTATGGAATAAAAAGATGGTCCTTTCGTGCTTAACAAGTATTACATGTTCTTATAAGATTTTCAAATGTTTACAATATAATAGAGAAAAATGAAGGTCCTTTTTACTCTTTTTGTTTAAAAAGATGTTACTTATTAGAAAACATCCCTTCCTCTAAAAGTAGTGTCCCATGTCTCCTCTCCTCCCTTACTACTCACTGGTCTGCATTCCTTCCAAGTTTTCTGTATCAATGCTTGTGAGTCAGATTTTGATTTTATAAAATATGTGACACCAGGAAACTTGGTGATGATTTTTGAGATTGGTGGCTTGGGTAAAATTAAGTGTTGGGCAATTGCTAAAGATAAAGCAGATGACAATGACAGGAGACCCAGCCAAGGGTCACGAGGGATGTAGAATCCCTTTTCTCATGTTTTCATGTGTTCATCTTTAATCATTTGTGTAGGACAGTGATTTTCAACCGTTTTCATCTCATGGCACACATAAACTAATTACAAAAATTCTGCGGCACACCAAAAATATGTTGTTTTATTTTTTATTTTGCCAATCTGACAAAAATAGGTATAGGTGTAATTTTGTCTCATTCACACGGAATGGCTGTCGTTGTGTTGACTATTCTTTTGACTGTTGTCATTTTTTTATTTGACAGTCTCAGGGAAAAGAGGCCAGTGCCTCTGACTAAATAGTCAGGTGCTGCATGTTTTAAAAATTCTTGCAGTCCTGTGCCCTGATATTTAAAGCAAATATCAAATAGGAAAACTTAGATTCACCCAGAAAAGTAGCATTGGCAATTATGTGCCCATAGGTTTTGTTTTAGCAAAAAAAAAAGTTTTTCAAAAATCATTAGGCTTGGCTTGTAACAAAAAAGATGGACGGTAGCAAGTGTCAGAGACGTGCAGGAGCAGGGATCTGCAAACAGTGCTGTGGGGAACGTAACATGATGTAGCGGCTTTGGGACAGCTTAGCAGTTCTTCAGAAAGTTACAGTGTTGTCTTATGTCCCAGATCTGACACTCCTAGGTATGTATTGACCCAAGAGGAATGAAAACACATCTGCAAAAAACATGTACTTGAATGGTCTTAGCTGTACTGTTCCTATTAGCTTAAAGGTAGAGAACAGCCTAAATGGCCATCAGCTGTTGAATGGATAAATAAAAGTTGGTATATCCATACAGTGGAGTATATTCTGCTGTAGAAGGAAATGAAGTACTGATACATGCTACAACATGGATGAACCCTAAAAATGTTGTGCTAAGTGAAGGGAGCCAGACACGAAACACCACCCATATGATATGATTCCATTTATATGAAATGTCTACAGTAGGCAAATTCATAAAGACAACGTATAGATTGATAATTGCTAGTGTTTGGGGGTGGAGACAGTGGGGAGTGACTGCAAATGGGCACAGGGTACCTTTTTTTGCGATGCTGAAAGTATTCTCTTTTTTTTTTTTTTTTAAGATATTTATTTATTTTTAGAGAGAGGGGAAGGGAGGGAGAAAGAGAGGGAGAGAAACAGCAATGTATGGTTGCCTTTCACATGGCCCTCACTGGGGACCTGGCTGGCAACCCAGGCATGTGCCCTGACTGGGAATCGAACCGGGACCCTTTGGTTCCCAGTCCGCGCTCAATCCACTGAGCTACACCAGCTAGGACTGAAAGTATTCTAAAATTGGTTGTGGTGATGGTTGTACGGCTTCTTGTGAGTACACTAAGAGCCATTGAGCTGTGTGCTTTTCAAGAGTGAATTTTATGCTATATGAATTATATCCTAATTACAATTTCATCTCCTTCTCCAAGAAATCATTGGTCTGAAAAGATGCCATCTAAAAGATACAGGAAATTTGTTTTAGTATTTGGGCTCTATTTATCTAAAATAGGAGATTTCTACTGAACCTTAATACCTACTCACTGAACATTGGTTAAATGAGTTCTTTTCCTTTACATTTGTCTTCTTGCTGAAGTTTATCAGGGATAAACTATTTGCGGGTGCCTAGTTCTGGAAACTAAAATTAGATAAAATTCAAACCTGGCAGCTCTTTTTCTGTTTTTTTATCCAGAATGAAGATGATAGCCGAGCCAGTGAGAGCAAGAAACCTAAAACAGAGGACAAGAACTCTGCAGGTCACAAGCCGTCCAGCAACAGAGAGTACGTCTCCAAAGCTTGTTACATGCATGTTAATATATGTATACCCTTTGCTATTGGGTACTTTCTAACATGCTCTTAGAATGTCTTTTAGTGTGTGTGTCATATACATGTGTACACATACACATACCAAATAGTGGGAGCTTTTGCTTTTAGCTATTAGGGATGGAAACATTTAAGGTTCAGTCTTCCTCTGCTCTTTTTTTTAGTGAACTAGGGGTAAGTATAGGATACAAATTAGAGAAAGGCTTACCACCCTCTGACTAGGTGATGAGCTTATCTGTAACTTGCAAGAGACTGATTGCTAATTTGTGAGCATTAATATCTTCCTTTACCATTCATCTTTTTGTGCAGTTAGTCGAGCAGTATTTATTGAATACTTCTTGCATGGCAGGTCAGAGGTTAGGCACCACGTATACAACCATGGGGGGAGAGAAGCCGGACAAGATGCATGCCCTCATGAAATTTACAGCTTTGTTTTGCAGAAATCATGTGTCCTAGTAATCTTATAGGGAAAAACAAATTTGTGTTGAAAGCAAAGAGAAATGAATGAACTCCTCACCCCTGTGACTGTGTGGAGAAATGAGGGCATTCGTTTGGTTTGGCAGGTCGTCTAAGCAGAGCGTGTCAAAAGACAAGGATTTGTTGCCTTCCCCTGCTGGGCCTGTTCCTTCAAAAGATCCAAAAACAGAGCATGGCTCTCGGAAGAGGACTATTAGTCAGTCTTCTTCCTTAAAGTCAAGTAACAACAGCAACAAGGAGAATAGTGGCAGCAGCAAAAACAGTTCCTCTGCGTCAAAGCAGAAGAAAACTGAAGGGAAGACTTCCAGCAGCTCTAAGGAGGTCAAGGTAAGACACTGGGGGCCTGAGTCCTTCGAAAATCGATTCATTGCCATGTGACTTCTCCAAGGTGACTCTGTGCTGTGAAAATTTTGTAAACATCTCATTAAATTTATAGGCCTGTGTATTTTTACTCTTGAAATGTCATGTGCTTGATAATAAACTTCTGCAGTGATCTGAGACCATGAAAGCAGCGAGTCAGCTGGCCACATGCCTAGTTGTAAAAGTTGGTTATAGATAAACAGTTGATTATGATCTAATTATAAATAGCTCCAGTTGCTTCTCTATGGTTTGAAATTGGATTCAGAATTTTTAAAATTGTATTTTACACGCAAGTTATGTTACATAAAGTGACAGAGCAACCATTCATGAAGAAGAAACAGTTCTTCTCAGGTAGTTATTTGTAGTTATTTGGTTAACTCTGCTAACGCTGGAGTCATTCCTAGAGCATGATCATATGTGGGGGGGTATTCTTACGTATGTGGGTGGAAATGAGTGCAGCCTTGAAAATCCTTTGATTTGTCACACGCAGTTCGTTTTACCAGGTGATTTTCGGTGCTTTCTAAACTGTTCTGAACCAGGAGCAAGCTCTCTGACAAAGATAAGAAAATACCTAGATTTTATAGAATATAATTCACTGGATTATTATTTGTAACTTAAGCAAAGGTTTGAGAGTTGAAAAATTAGACAGTTGAAGGCAGTTAATCATGCTTACTAATGTGGTAATTAAGCCTTTTAAATTGAGGTAATTTTAATTGTTAATGTCTCAAATGGAGATACACAGAAGGCTCTTTCTCCAGCAGGGCACTCATCTGCAAGAGTTTAGTGGTTGGTCCTGGTGTCCCCCAGGAACCTGCTGGCTTCCTTCCCTGCTGCAGATCCATACTGCCTGCTCGGAGGCTCTCTCTCCGCTTCCCTCCTTTACCTGTAGGGATTTGAGGCCTGTATGCTTACTTCTTGAAACCTGTGATCTTTATTTTTCTCTTTAGGCACTCATTGAATAAGCTCACTGCTCGTTTGGCTTCTGTTATTTCATAGATAAAACTCATTCCCTATTCTCTTCCTGATTGGTTTGTTAGCTTCTTGAAAGCAGGGATTTGTATCTTTCTTGTTTTGTATTTTATCCAGTGTTGCACGTAATGAGTACTCAGGAAATATTTGTTGGATCAGATGTAGTTATTTGGTACTCTGTTGTTATCGACAAACCGTAAAATAGAGACCCTGATCGCTTTAATTCCAAGGTCTTTTGGCACTTACCACTTGTTAAAAGTGCTACTGTTAGTCTTGGCAATTTCAAATTTAAACAATTATATATGGGTTTATTAAAGAAAAATATTTTTGTCTTATTTTTCTTATCAATTAGAGAGAGGAAGGAAGAGAGAGAGAGAGAGAAACATCAATTTGTTGTTCCAATTATTCATGTATTTGCTGGTTGATTCCTGGTTGGTGCCTCGACCTGGGATCGAACCCACAATGTTAGTGCATCAGGACAATGCTCTAACCAACTGAGCTACCCAGCCAGAGCTAAAGAAAAATCTTTAATTTAGTTAGAAAACATGCTATTTCTTACATCAACTAAAGAAAAATCAACTAATAAGGCAAACCAAAATTACATATAATTTTTTTCCCTAGATTCTTGTTAATATTTTAACAAGATTTATGAAAATGGCATACAGCTGTTCATTATAGTGTTTTACTATGCTTTTAATATCTGTAACATCTCTATTTATAATCCTCTTATATTCTTAATATTAGCTGTGTGCCTTCTGTTTCTTCCTGTATCATTCTCATCAGAACCTTATCAATTTTACTTGTCTTTTTGAAAAAACAGCCTTTGTTTTTGTTAATTTTCTGTAGTTTATTTTGTTTTCTATTTTAGTAATTTATACTTTATAATTTCCTTTTTCTTTTTGTTTTGCTGTTCTGTTTACTAACTTTTAGAGATGGATATCTCATTAATTTTTTAATTAATTTTAAGCCTTTTTTCTTTCTCTACTAAAAACAGACTATATATTTCCCTCTAAATACTACTTTAGCTGCATTGCACACAGTTTGGTACGTAATGTTTTTATAACTCAGTTTAAAATGTTTTCTAATTTCCATTTTCACTTCATCTTTGACCAACAAGTTATTTAAAAGTGTGTTACTCAGTTTCCAAACATACAGAGGTTTTCTAGTCACCTCTTGGTTAGTCCTTCTGCCTTCGTTGCGTTGCAGCTGGAGGGTGGTCTGCATGGTAGTAAGCTTAAAATGTGCTAAGATGTGCTTTACTCTTAAAAGCGTATGGGAGGATTTTTTTAATATCCTATGTTTGTTTGAAAAGAATGTGTATTCTACAATACACCTCATTGGGACTGGATTCTATAAAACTCAGATTAATCATGTTTTCAAACTTTCTCTATGCTGACTGACATTTTGTCAGTTCTGTTATTATTTACTGGGAGAAGTGTGTTTCACTCTCCTGTAATTTCCACAAGTATACAAGATTTTTTTGTAGTTCTGTCATTTTTTTACATTGAGATATACTTTATACATAACATGTCAGTTTCAGGTATATAACATATGTATATTTTTGAAGTAATCACCACAATAAGTCTAGTTAACATCCATCACCACACAGTGATTTTCTGTTTCAGACGTACGATTTTTATATCATAAAGTCTATTGAAATATCTGGAAAATTTTTTTATTTTTCAGAAATTTCAGTTTTCCTTCAATAAAGCTAAAGTTAGGCACTCTAAGTCTAAAAGCTGTCCTAGTAATGTTCCATTGCAACATAATATTCTGGAAGCCATCACATGACTTGACGGTGAAGAGCTTGGAATTTTGTCAGATCTCAGGACTTTTATTTTCATTCCTTGAAGTAATAAGCTGTAATGAGTGGAACTGAAAAGCTAATCCTACAAGAAAAGAAAGAAAATGGTTACATGATTCCTTTTAGGTAGATTTTAAGCACCAATAGTAAAATTATTTATTACTGGGTTTTCTGATGTTGTAACATTCATGCATTTGTAGGGGAAAGTCTGCTTATTTAGGATGCTTTATTATGGAAAGTGTATATTCATTCTATTAAAGACAGGGCTAGATGGGGAAGCAGTCAGCCCTGGCCCACAGGGCTGTGTTGATAGAAGGCAGAATAAAGTTTAAGAAAGTGGCTGGTGTTTTGAAATCTGACAGATCTGGATTTAAAACCCAAATTCCACTTAAAAGTTGTTTGAACTTGGGGCAAGTTACTTAGCCTCCTTGAGCCTGCTTTTTATTCTGTCCTCCTGGCAGTGCGTGTTTCATAGGTCGATGAAGGGGTGACGACCATGCTGAGTAGTTAGTTCACTTAGTGCCTGGTGAGTAGTAAGCACATAGTAAATGTTGGGTATTATTATTACTGTTTTCATTGGTCAGTAATTACAGTAAATTTTGTCTTAAGTAGTGCTGTTTTGATGTGTTAGCTTTGTGTCTTAATGTTTCTTTCAAAGATTTTATTTACTTATTTTTAGAGAGAGGGGCAGGGAGGGAGGAAGAGAGGGAGAGAAACATCAGTGTATGAGAGATACATTGATTGGTTGCCTCTCACATGAGCCGCAACCAGGGGCCTGGCCTGCAACCCAGGCGTGTGCCCTAATGGGGAATTGAACCGGTGATCTTCTGCTTTGCGGGACAGCACCCAGCCAATCGAGTCACACCACGTGTTATGTTTTAGCAAGTGCCTCGGTCACTGCTGGGCACGTAGTAGACCCCTAATATTAGAATGAAATTTTTTGATTATGTAAAATGGATTCAGTCTATAAAAACATATTTATAATCTGAAATTAAAAAATTTCGTAACAAGAAAATTAATTACTGAAGTAAATGGAGTTTTGTTTTTACCAGTGGCTCAGGAAATATTTTGTTTAATTTTAAGCTCACAATTTTAAACATATATATAAATTTTTTTTTTTTTTTGGTCAGGAAAAGGCTTCAAATAGCTCCTCTAACTGTCCTACATCTACACCAACTCCTGAAGCTTCTAAGCCTCGGAGAACAAAGCTTGCCTTTGACGACAGGTGAGATTAATAAGGTTTTTTATGCATTCAAGAAATTATTCCAGTTGGCATATAAGAAGCTCGTTTTAATTTCTGTCAATTACTAGAAGAATTCATACTTGTGTTGTAATTTACAGAATAATTGGATTTTAATTTGAAAGGCACCCTCTAGCCCCAAGTATTGCTCCTTTGACTTAACTCCACGGCTGGGGCCGTGGACGGCATGTCTCCCATAGAGCCCTACTGCTGCTGCTGGCACTGCAATCGGGGCTTCGGCGGCCGTGTGAGAGTAATGTGGGCTTCCCCTCTGTTTTGGTAAAAGATTATTTCTCTTATTTAATCTTTTATTTGTTCTAAATTTCTCATCTTGGGTAAGTTAGTATTTAATACTAGGGCCCTGGATTTCTGTTTCCTAAGTAGAAAAATTTTGCCATGAGTTGGCCAAAACTATTTATGCTCTTAACCCAATGTAAACCTTTATCAGGAAAAAACTGAATCAGATGTCTTAGTAATGGTTCATTTTCTTTACTTGAAGACATGAAAACTGTGAGGGATGCTAGAGACTAAAATGCGTTTTATGAAAAATATTTATGAAATATTTGAAAAATATTTACCACGTTATTTAAAATAAAAATTTGCATTGCAGAAATTACTCAGCAGACCATTATCTACAAGAAGCAAAAAAGCTAAAGCACAATGCGGATGCATTGGTATGTAAGCATTCTCCTCACGTTTCTGTATTTAATCAGATTAACTAAGTCTTCACTAGTGTGTGTTTCTGTGCGTATCCGGGTAGCTCTCATTGCCTCTTTTCTCCTTTCTTCAGTCTGACAGGTTTGAGAAAGCTGTATACTATCTTGATGCCGTGGTGTCTTTCATTGAATGTGGGAATGCGTTAGAGAAAAATGCTCAGGAATCCAAATCCCCGTTCCCTATGTATTCAGAGACGGTGGAGCTCATTAAGTAAGTGGGAAACTTGGCCTGTCATTGGCAGTACTATTTCTCGGGTCTGTCTAGGAAGGGGCTGATGGAACTAAATAGTCCCGCACTGCGTAACAGCGTTTGGTCAACAGCAGACCACATGTGCGACACTCCCGTAAGGTTATAGTGGAACTAAAATTTCAGTCCCCTGGTACAGCGGGACCACGGTCATGTCATGGTGCAAAGCTTTGTTCAGGGTGGTGCTGGTGTAAACAGACCTCCTGTACTGCCTTTCTCACACAGTTATATACAGTACTTGGTGGTTTATGTGTTTACTGTACTTACCATCATTTTAAGGTGTACTCTTCCTACTTAACACAAAAAATGTGTTCTGTAAAACAGCATGCCACATTCCACAGGCAGCTGCTTCATACATCTCGTGTTTACTCCTTCTCTTACTGGCATCGTTTTCTTTTCACTTGACCCCCTCTTGTGTTGTTTTGTGCAGTAACATGCAGGCTTGTGGCCTGGGAGCTGTAGGCCGGGGCTATGCCGTCTAGCCTAGGTCTGCGGTGGGCTGTACCGGCTAGCTTTGTGTAAGCGCACGCTAGGTGTTCACACAGTGATGAAATTGCCTGATGACACGAACGTGTCCCTGTCGTTAAGCAGCATGACTGTATGTAACAGAGCTAAAGAGAATGCTTAATCCTTTATTGTCTTTGCATAGGGAGAGCTTGGTATGTCAGTGGGTATTTTTGCTTTTATGTAGGTTAGATTCTAATGTTTTGAGGATTAAGAAAGTCAGAAGATCAAGTTGAAATACTTTGTGTCATTTGTTTGTTACTTTAACTCACAGATATACTATGAAGCTAAAGAATTACTTAGCACCAGATGCCACAGCTGCAGATAAAAGACTCACAGTACTTTGGTAAGTATTGTGTATTCTAATCTCTCCTAAATGACAGGCACTTCCATAATAAATCGTTCTTTGTATGTGCTTCTGAAAGTTATCCTTGAAGCAACATTCCATAACCCATGCGTTTATCTATTCTTGTGGGTCAAGTAGAAAATAACTCGAAATTCCTACTGAAAGGTTTTAGTAGTTGACAGTCTTTAATCCATTGCCCTCTTGACAAAAGCTGTGGTAGGGTGGGATTGTAAGAACTCGGCATTGTCTTAAGTGGTCACTTTTCTGGGCTCTTCTTTTGGTGTCCTCTGTCACCATTCATGTACACAGTATGCCTTTCCCTGGGGAGCAGACGTTGGGCTTGCTCAGCATAAGAATGTGGTTGTTAGCTTGTATTCCAGGGAGATATAGCCGTGCCTTTGTTACAGGTATACATTGTGCCTGCGCTGTGGGTAACAGCTGGGAGGGCAGCTGCGGGTAAAACTGGCATAGTCCCGTTTGTCGTAGAGTCTAGTGTCTAGTGTGAGGAGACAGAAATTAGATAATCACAAGTATTAGGTAAGTAGTGTGAAAGAAAAGTGTATGCAACGGTGAGAGTAGCGTACAGGAAGGCCCAGTCCTCAGGTAGCGGGCACACACACAGAGGCTGGACCATGCAGTGAAACTGGAAACTGGGGTGGAACCAAAAGAAGACCCGTGGAAAGGGACAGTGACAGATGAGGTAGGCAGTGGCAGGGCCTTTGAAAGCCATGTTAAAGTTCATATGCATTACCTCAGAGTTGTAGTATTTGTAGTTGAGTTTACTAGTTTTTGTTTAATTTTAGATTACTTATAACTTGATCTAGAGTCTTCCCCTCAGCGATTGTTTTTAAGTGCATATGTTGCAATTACATGTTGGGTCCTGTGGGTGAGGTTTAACTTTTTGAATGTTAACAAATAGGAGGCTAGTCCTAGGCCTCTTCCCCTTCTTTTCATCCCTAGGGTGTGTACCCTCATAAGAACTCAGCTTTTGGTTTTGCCTAAGAGTTAGTGTAGTTGACCTTGGGCCTGGGTCTGCTCGCACAGGCCAGCTCTGTGCTCTTGCATGATATGATGCAAAGGTGGTCTGTGCAGATGAGGCCAGAATGTGTCCTCCTGTAAATAAGCTGCCCTTTCCTTTTGACTAGCCTGAGATGCCAGTCATTGCTGTACCTGCGGCTCTTCAAACTGAAGAAGGAAAATGCTCTCAAGTACTCGAAGACACTGACAGAGCACCTAAAGGTAAGTGTGCCGAAGAGGAGGGTCCATTTGCTAGGAGACGGGTTTGTAAAGTCGCCTGTCCCCTCCCCAAAAGTGCCCTCCTGTTTCACATGCCATGGCGGGAGAAGGGTCGGGGGGAGCTGCTGTTCGGAAACTTCCCAGTAAGTTTGAGCTTTCTTGGTTAAGTTTCAAATGCACGTGCACATCCAATCACGGAACCCGTGCAGCCGTATTCCACAGCATTAGCGTTCACTAGACACCACCGTCTTTATCATGAAACCTAACGTACACTCTCAAAGTGCTCTTTCCTGTTCACTCCCTTCTTTCCTGAGACTTATTATATAGTTTTCTAAAATGTCTATGATTTTTTTCTTTAATAGCAACACATAAATCTTCCTCAAATCCTGCCCTGATTATGACTTGGAACCCGTCAGTAGCTTATCATTGCCTGGAGGGTCAAGTCCAAGCTTCTTACCCTGACCTGCAAGGTCCTCAGTGTTCCTCTCTCTTGTTCATCTAAACCTGTGCTCCAGGGAACTCGATGGTCAGAGACATTCTCTTTTCTGCAGCCTTTGCACAGAGTAGGACTCACCTCTCCCTTCCTCTTCGTTGGTCTGAGTGTCACTAATTCTTTGTGCCTCACTGAAGTCTTCTAGAACATCCCAGCTCTTACGTATAACTTATTTCTATTGCATATTTACACACACACACACACACACACACACACACAATTTGTTTTTTTTAATTTACAAGGCATCTTAAGATCAGTTCTGGCCCAGTACTTTTGAATATATATAGTACTTTATAAGTAATTAAAAAAAAAATTTTGTTAAGTACATTTTATTTTCTCCACAGAATTCTTATAATAATTCTCAAGCACCATCACCTGGTTTGGGAAGGTAGGTCAATTTTATTCTATAAAATATTATTTGGGACAAGTTTGTTTCTTTTTATTCAAAATGGAATGGGTAGGGTCTAATTTCCAAAAATGGTAAGATGAGACAACCTTTTAAAAAATTGGTAAGATGGTTAAAAAACCATCTCTAATTAAGTGTTTTAAAGTACTTTACCTTTTTATAAATTGAAATAGGATAATGAACATAATCTTACAAAGATTAGAGAGGAGGAGCCATCTCCCCTGCAGAGTTTTTGACTGCACTCTTACTCTTCTCCCAAGTCTGCTCCTGTAGTTATTTGGGTTTTAATCACAGCGCATTTATCTTTATTAAAACCCTGACACGCCGGAATTTAATGATAGAGGCCTGCTTCCTCCATCTCTGTGTCACTTTCACGCCGTACTCCTCCCTGAGGGAGGAAAAATACTGCGAAACCTTTTTCTTAAGTTTATCTGTTTAGTTAGTATGTTCCTCGTAATTGGCATTTTGTCTTTGCCCTTATGGAGTTTCTTAACCAAATTTATAGTGCCAAAAGTGCAGATAAAAATATTTTTAACAAATAACTTCTCCTCCCAACTTTTGTTTAATTTTTCCTTTTTTTATGGTCTTGGGCATTTCCACAAATTTTTGTACTACTGAAATGAACCTTCCAGCTTTCAACATGTGTTTTCTAAGAAACGTTTAAGTGACAGGAGCTTGAGATGATTGCAATTCACTGAGAAAGCTGTACCTCTCTGCCAGCTCTGAATAACTTGGTTAAATTAGGAAAGTACCAGAAATTATGGAATTCAAAATAGGATGTTCCCATTTACCACCCACATTTTTTGTGTGTGCTAAATTGTTAATTCCAACAATTCACAGAACAGTTTGAAAAGTACCTAAATATGTGCCCATCGAAAGCATGTTAAGCTCAAAGTGAGACCATCTAATTAAGTCCTTGAACTGCGAACATTTCTTCCCATCTCTCATTCTTTTGCCATTTATTAAAACAACGAGTGCAGCCCTGGCTGGCGTAGCTCAGTGGATTGAGCGTGGGCTGCAAACCAAAGGGTCCCGGTTCGATTCCCTGTCAGGGCACATGCCTGGGTTGCAGGCCAGGTCCCCAGTGGGGGCCACGTGAGAGGCAACCATACATTGCTGTTTCTCTGTCTTTCTCCCTCCCTTCCCCTCTCTAAAAATAAATAAATAAAATCTTAAAAAAACAAAATAAAAAACAAGTGCAGATAAAATGGTAACTCACAGTGGTCTTTAGTTGAGTGAAGTACTTATTTAGAAGAAATTGTACTTCTCTGGGAACCGTTCTGAGTTTAAAAGAATCTTTAAATTTTAAAAACCTTCAGCCCTGGCTGGTGTAGCTCAGTGGATTGAGCGCGGGCTGGGAACCAAAGGGTCCCGGTTCGATTCCCAGTTGGGGCACATGCCTGGGTTGCAGGCCAGGTCCCCAGTGAGGGCCATGTGAGAGGCAACCATACATTGCTGTTTCTCTCCCTCTCTTTCCCTCTCTCTAAAAATAAATAAATAAAATCTTTAAAAAAAAAAACCTTCAAAAAGTAAAATAAAAATAAGCCTTCCTACGGGCTCTTCCTTAAAGCCCATAGTACATTGATTCCCTCATGTTTACCACGTCCGTATGAATAAACATCCTGTTTCTTTGTTTGTAGCAAAGCTGTTGGGATGCCTTCCCCTGTTTCTCCAAAGTTGTCACCAGGCAATTCAGGAAATTATTCTTCCGGGGCCAGTAGTGCTTCAGCAAGTGGTTCTTCGGTGACCATTCCACACAGAATCCACCAGATGGCAGCCAGCTATGTGCAGGTCACATCTAACTTCCTCTACGCCACAGAAATTTGGGACCAAGCTGAGCAGCTTTCCAAAGAACAAAAAGGTAGGATGGGCTCTGGAGAAACTTTGAGGGGTAGAGTCATTAAGAGAAAGTTTTATGATCTAGTTTTAAGTAAGCGTCTTGTCTGCGTTTTAGTTTATTATCTAGTCTGGAGTTCATTATAATCAGTTTGCTGATTTCTGTTGCTTAGCAGTCATATTGAATGGTCCAGATTTGGCCACATGTTCACTATACTCCTGACACAAACTAAATTAAAAACAGTTTTTGTTCTAAGACAAATATGCCTTTGTTCTGATATATTAAATGCAGCTCATACTATTAAAAGTAATAAAATACATGTTCTGTTCTAGGATGACTAACAGTAAAACTAGCTATAGGCATAGGGTCCCATCCAGAAATCTTACACATGTGAGATACTATAAGAAGGCATGTTCGTACTGACTTTTTAGGTATATTGAAAGAAACTTATGTGATAAGAGACTACAAAATTAATAGATTTCTAGCATTTTAAAAATACATTTTTTATTTATTGATTTTAGAGGAAGGGAGAGAGAGAGAAGTGTGGATTTGCTGTCCCACTTATTTATGCGTTCAGTGGCTGATTCTTGTGTGTGCCCTGACTGGGGATCAAACCTGCAGCCTTGGCGTATCTGGATGACACTCTAACCAACTGAGCTGCTGGCCAGGCTCTAACATTTTGTTTGTTTGTTTGTTTTTGTTTTTTGTTTTTTTAACTATATTTTATTGATTATGCTGTTACAGTTGTCCCACTTTCCCCCCCTTCTTT